>KQ085894.1:0-287989 GCA_001020605.1 Schizopora paradoxa
GAAGATGTTTGAGTGTCAAGAATCGCGAGTTGTGCTGAGAAGCGGGGAAAACTTATGATTTTTGAACTAGGGAATAAGTACAGTAGTTCTATAGTCCTTAAATACGATGTGAGGCGAGGCTTGGGTTAGGAACATGAGTTTTGACGTGACTGTATGCGTCGGGATGGTTGTAGGAGACTCGGGGATCGAAAGGAGAAAGGAATCTATCGAAAAGGGTATCTCTGAGGTTTGTTCCTGTGTACGTGGTGGACCCACACGCGTGCCAGTATGGCAGGTGTCGAGAGCGAGCTCGTGGTGAGGCTACCGAGTTCGTCCGAGCGAATGGTAGGTGGTCGGAGGGCTCGGCCTGCCTCATGGTTCGGGAATGAGGCGACAGCGAGGTCGGTTAGAGGATTTGGTGCATGGGCGATGTCGTGCTGGGGCCGGGTTAGTTGGGCGCCTGGCGGAGCACCGGGCTGCATGGCAGATCTGGCCTGTGATGAGGCCGCCGGGTCCCGGTGCATGGTGATCGATTGGCGGGGGCACCACGAGGCGGGAGCCAATGGGGGTCGACTGTGGGCCCATCGTTCGGGAGAGATCCGAAGCGGGGCTTCGACGGGGAGGGGGATCGGACGGGGACTTGGACATGGGCAGAGGGCGAAGCAAGGTACGCGAGGCTCGGGAGCGCTCGGCGTTCTGCTGTGGAAGCTCGGTGACGTTGTTCTGACTCGAGCAATACATCGGGTGGCTTCGGGGAATGCCGATTGGGGTCGGGCTGTGCTCGGGGAATGGAGATCAGGGTCGGGAACCAGGGTCCAATTGAGTACGGATCATGACAGTTAGTCGTGCAGGTGTCGTGACGGACGCGGGCGAGAACAATGCTGGGTCAACTTTGGTAAATGGTCAGATAACGAAAGCTGTCAGAGAACTTTGTAACGCACCTTCTCCACACAAATAAATATCTCACTACTCCATCCTTCACTTTGACCGTGGGCAGGCAGAAGCGCTTGTAGTAGGAAGAAGACCAATACTTCTTTTGCTCCTCTGCAATAAATTAGTGTTACAAAGGAAATGATGATTTATGGACAAAGCTCACTTAAAACCTCTTCGTTCGTCCGAGTCTCCGCCTTCTACCGTTTATTGAACCTCTCAATGACTTCAGCTTGCGATTCCGCCTTTGATTTCTTGTGCGGTGGCCCTTCATCCGTGACGGAGCTCGACTGGGATTGCGATGAGGTGTTGTTGTTGTTGTTGTTGTTGTTGTTGTTGTTGCTGCCTGCAACTTACATTGGTTGCTTTGACATTGCTTGGGGATGTTTGGCCATCAATACGCAAAGCTACATGGCTTACATAGAGAGGTGAGTGAGAGAAAGGGACCGCCAGCCATTCTGCAACACTGCTGAACGGCTGGCGGTAGCGTCATTGTCGTGAATCGTGTTCCTGCTATCTCTTGGGGAGACACTTGGACGCGAATAAGATCTGAGATTATGTCAGTATATTGCCTTTTATGGACACCAAACTCGTTGACCAGATCTTTCCCTTGCAGTCGTCACATCTCTCTCGATGCTCCTTACCGTGACACGTATTTGACGTCACCTTCCTTGAAATCCTCGTTGGTTTCAATTTGCTCGACATTGTTTGCCATCCTTGTTTGCAAGAAGGACAATGTCTTTCCGTGTCTCTGGCCCTCTTGGTATGTGGTTCATATAGAACCGCAACATATCTCGCAGTTTCGTGGCGATGGTTGCAAAGGCCGAGACTCTCAACATCGGGTGCACACTCACCCTGACAACGCCGCCTGCTTTGCATTTGCTCTAGAGTGAAACGGATAAAAAGTGCGTAGATTTATTCTGATTCAAAAGTATTTGGTCACTCAATTTATTTTCCGCATCTTTTCTCTGCGTTGGACGGCGACAAACCGGACAATGTCAGACTTTGCCCCTCATCTTCTCCGTCCACCATTGTTCCAATTCACCCCCTTTCACAGATTCTTCCTCAGATGCCTATGAGCATGAATAACGGTGAGCAATCAACCCAAACAATGTGCTTATGATCAAGAATGACGATACAACAGCAGCAACCCCTTCGGCGATCCATCCTCGGTACATCCGTTTTGAAGTTGCGGCTGTGGACGCAACATTTGTCGCTACGAACGCGGATGGATCTCTTTACGAGCAGTGGCTACTGGAGATGGTGGGTATAGACCCGACATTTGTCGAGGATGTCACTGAGGGACTGGTACATCGCTATTCTCCTGACAAATCAGTGGGACTGTATTAACGTTGATTCACACATCGCAGATCGTCGTATACTCGCTTTTGAAGCTAACGGGAGAAGTCACAAAAGCTTATTCTGTCTCTGGCATCGAGATCTTGAGCGAGTTCACAGAACTCAGCAGCCTCGCGCAAGAGCAGCTCATTCCGAATGAGGATCTTTGCACTCGATTTGCTTCGGCAACGCCATCTGCCAACTGTATCAGCGACATCGTCTGTCTCACCCCGCTATCAAGAAATCAAGGAACCTATGCAAAGACCCTTTGCAAACGGGCTCTTACTCGTGGAGGATTCCGGTAAGGTCTTGCTTGTACCCTCTGATATAATTGCTAACTCTTAGTTCGCTATATTGCAGGGACTGATGTACGTAGTTGATACGGTGCCTAAGAAGGCTTTAAAGGAAGGGATTGAGTGGGAATCCCATCTCCAGTGCTGTCGCGATGCAGAAGTCGGAGGCGATTTTGATGAGCTGCCTCCTCTGCTGGAAGACGACAAACTCGTTTACCTGCTTCGAGAGGCCGTGCTCGGACTGGAAAGCTCCGAAGAAGATGACAGCCCTTAAGGCCTTAAGTGTAGTGGTCTTTAGTTCCCGTAAATAAGCCTACCCGTACTCGTACAAAATTCATTATGCAAAATTCATAACCCGTACTCGCGGAACACCCATGGGAAACAGGTTGGATGTTCACCCGTACCC
Organism: Schizopora paradoxa; assembly: GCA_001020605.1. NCBI lineage: Eukaryota > Fungi > Basidiomycota > Agaricomycetes > Hymenochaetales > Schizoporaceae > Schizopora > Schizopora paradoxa. The sequence continues at coordinate 2,947 of KQ085894.1, forward strand.
GTAACTTGCAGGTATTCCCACGGGTTCACTTGCGCACTCGTGTCATGCCTTAGTCTAGATCTGCTCACAGCTGAGTTTTCAAGTCTTCACTGGAATCTTCTCTGACCGTTCCAAGAAGATGGCAGTCACAATAAAGGTAAAAATAGAAGATACGGCAGAGCATAATGCTCAGGAGTTTGGATTGAGAATTGGATCCATCAAGGAAGCATTTGAGAGAGATATGAAGTCATCTTTCCGGTTGGAGGATCCGTCTTACAGTTGTTCAGTGTTGTAAGCTTTTGAGCTCACTTCATACTTATCACTCATGAAAAGCTCATTTCTTATGTACACTCTTAATCAGTGCAATTCATAATCTACAAGATGGATTGTTCAACATTTTGTACACTTGGGATGGACATGTATTCTCAAGTAACATTCATAAATTGTAAAATTCTCCCACCAATGAAGCCTCAATATCAAAGATAACTCAAGTAAGAAAAAAAATAATAGAAATAGGATTACATAATATGGACATATGTATCTCTATGCATGTTTTCAAATGTGATGTAAATTAGATACAAAGACAATACAAACTGACCAAGCATTCCAATTACCAGTTAATAAATTATTTCACAAATCCACAAAAAAGTGAATAATGTAGGAGATGAGGTGGTGTGGCACATGTATATATACATCCTGAGATAAACATTGCAGATTGACAAATAGTTGTGCCTTTTTTCAAAGTGTGCACACAAGAGTTGTGTCAAGTATTTGTGATTTGTTTGGCATGATGTGCGTAAACATGAGCAGTCATTAAATCTTTTGAACTGTGGCACACTTTTCCTAGAAGATGTTCAATATGTCATTATGCTAACATCCCACCTCTGCTTGCCTCTGATATCTATTCAGTACTCTCAAAGGAGGGAAACTTGTCTCTGAACTATATATGTGGCTCATTATCTGATGCATGTGCTCTTTATGACATAAGAATTATGAGATTTTATGTCATTTCTGTTTGCACCATTGCATAAGACCCAATCATTTGCCCATCTCTTAGATAAGATGGATAATGTATAAAAGAAACACTTTCCCCAGCTCAAGCTAACACCTCAAGCAATACATCTCCTATTGACGTGGATTCTTACCCTATACAAAAACTTTAATTCTCCACACAACAAGTTTTCAAGGAAGTCTGTGGAAATTATGAATGTGCCATTCACAATCAAAGTTGAATTCGATCCGATCGCCGAAATCCAATGTCAATTTCAAAGAATTCCAGCTGCATTAATAATGCGAGCAGTTTCCTATGATATCAGCATAAGGCAAATGGATCAATGGCCTGCAACAGCCTTTGTACAGTAGGTTTCCTTTGAATGCATCTTCTGAGCTTCTTTGTGCCCATAAACTTTTAAAAGGTCTGTTGTCAGGTCATCGCATCACATTCATGTAACTTATCGTCATTGGGGAATGCCATTTCGTTTTCATTTCTAAAGATAATTGCAAAAAGGTGATGGTTATTCAAGTACCAGGTGGCATGAATTTAATGATATTAGATAGGGATGCAAAGTAAACAAAGAGATAGCTAAAGCCAAAAAAAACCGGGTTGTACAGGCTTGATGTTTTAATGTAGTAAAGTACATGGGGTTGAGACATTGGATATGTTGGCCTAGAAATGGACTTAAGTGTACTGTTTTTAATGAGGTATTAGGTCAAACTGGTTCTTCTGTTGTATTTGTAAGATCTCATGCATAGCAGAAATATGAGCCTACATAATACCCTATGAAAGGACAAGGCAACAACTCTTTACAATAATGATCTATCTATGACTGCAAATTCAACAAGAGAAGAAAAGATGGAAAAGAAAGAAAGGAAAAATGTAAATACAAGAATGATTGAATCAGATGAAGAACAGGGTATGGTTCTTACAGTGTCAATTGCAGTAGATGAATTAGTTCCTTGCATACTTCTGAAAGTGCAAAATGAACATGAATAATGAGTGTCTTCAGGAAGAAAGAAGTGATATTTTGCGAGAAGCAAACAAAAAGTGCAGGTTCTACTATCAAAGACTTCACAAGCCCAATTGCTTTCTTGCCTTCTATCGAGATATGATTAAATGTGGATGTGACTTTAGCTGCTTAAGAGAGCCATAGTTTGGAGCCACATTAATGGCTATCCCAAGAAAGCAAGAAGGTGAAGGGAGTAAAAGAGGAGAAGCGATGTGGGACGGGATGAAGAGAATCTAGAGTGTACCAGACACACCCACGCGCTGCTCCCCAATGAATTTGTCCCATCGAAACACCAACATTATGTCCAAGTTAAGGATATGGACACAAAAATAAATGGGTTTTGAATTGCGGACAAAAATGTTTGATCGGCGCAAGGAAGGTGGAAGCCAAATAATGAAAAACCATTCTCAGTGAAAAAAAGACAAAGATCAGAGAAGTGACGAGAGAGAAAAATGGGTCGAGAGAGAGAAATGTCTACGAAAAAAAGAACCTTTGGTGAGCGTTCACTCGAGAGCCTCAAAGGACAGTTGGTCTCACCGGGAACCGGCGACGTCCATCTGCGCTTCCACCTCCTCTGACAGATCACGCTAATATCACATGTCCATTCCTTCCAGCCTTGATGACTCTCGCCGCAGTTTCACAGGTCGTAAGACGCCATCGAAAGGCGATGGGCTGCGTTTCGAGATCGTTGAGCGATCAACGATCGAAGAGCCAGCGTCGGCGAAAGACATGCGAGACATGCGATCGGAGCGGCGAAGACCGCACGGAGATCATATCGAGGTGATATGCTGTAGCTACAAGACCATTGAGTGAAATAGAAAGGGAATGGAGTCGAGGAGATGGTGGTTGAAAGCAAAGCAAAGAGTACCGTGGCATGCGCAATCGATGACGGCTTCGGACGATACCGATCGCGCGGTTGATAGCCTTCCGCATGTTGCCGGCAGCCCAACATCCAACCTGTCCAGCGTCGTCGTCGTTCATTCTGAACGTCCACCACTCGATATCGACGACATTATCATCTTCTTTCCTCTGGAATACGACCTTGGAGATACGATGCCGCACACGGCGTCCTTTGGAGGCTAGCATCTCACTTTCGACGTTTTCGGCGGGGATTCTAACGACGAAGAATGGTCTGTAGCAAAACGCAGTCAAGTTGAAGCGACCGCCGACAAGCTTTCAGAGCTCGTCTACAGACGTAACGCGTCATATCTCTGATCCTCTTTCGACGTCTTCAAGCTTCGCATACCGCCTCTTTCCGATGGAACACCGTTAGCTCGGCTGCGTTAACAATGCTTCAACGGTATGACTGCATTTCATTCTGACGTCGATCGACTGCGCTCACTCACCACGGCAGACATTGCAGCAAGGACAGACAATCCGAGCTGGGCTTTCGAGGAGACAAAATCGATGGAAAGCGGTGGAGTAACCGGATGGTTGGAAGGCTTGGGCGCAATGACGCCGTCGGTCGACGGTTGACGATTGCTCTACTCCAAGGCGGGAGTTCCGAAGAACGATTCATCTTGCGAAGAGATTTCTCGCATTCAGTCGCAAGGTTATGATGACGGTGGGAGCAGGTCTGGATCGGAAAAGTCGGAGGGATGGACGAATCTTGGGGCGGAAAGGTGCTGGTATTCGGTGCGTCGCACTTCAGACTCGTTTCTCGTTTGTTCCTCATTGTCTCCTAACAGATATCTTCGTTGAATTCGCTCCATAAAACACCTCTACAAATCTTCGGCCACCTCAACTTAGCCCATCTCCTCTCGACACCACGACGAGAACGTTCACGTTCAGAAGATGCCCACGCGCTTTCGATTCCGCCTGGTTTTGCAACGTTCTCGTCCTTCATCTCCTTCATCGCCCCGTCTCCTCCAGCGGTCTCCGCCTCCATTAACCTCCTCTCCTGACATCGGCACCGTTGCTCATCTTTGAGCTTGACGTCTCGCCGAACGTCTTTATGTCTCCCGTCTGGGCCTCTTACGATTTCTCGGAGAGACCTCACGCCTCTACCTCCTCTCCTCTCACCAGCCCTCGACCCTTGGCCACGAAAATCCTCCGCCCTACCAACCCTATCTCATGCACTTCACATTTCGATGCTTCGACACGCTTTCCATCTCTCCGACCTCATACATTTATCGCGGAAGGATGGAGAACAGGGGAATCGTGGCTATTGAACGCAAGGCGAGGCTTCGCGTTTGAAGCACCCAGTCTGGCGTTTACGAGGATACGAGATTACGATGTCGATCCTCTGGGCTTCTGGTAGTCGGGACGGATGACGCGCCCGGACGGAACCTCGACGCATGAGCGCGTCCTCGCAGAATCCTCCTATGGAACTTGTGCGTCTCAAAATCACTCCTCCGGACGATGTGAGAGATGGGTGCTCGTCTTCCTGCTCCATTCTACGGCTGCGATGGATAGAAGACGCATCGAGCTTTCATCATCCGACACGACTTCAAGCTCGTCATTGTTCACAGGCTTCTAGTTCTATCCACCATCCCTTCAGCCATCGCTTTCGAATACGGCGTGCATCGCTCGAGCTTCCTCTCCCGCTAACATTATCTTCATTCGCCCTCCGCCCTTGGGGACTCCGTAAGGACTCGCGCGACTTCCCTGCTTCACACATACGGACTCCAGAGCTCTTGACGGATTTGTGCGAGTTGACGGCCATCCTCCCTCTCAGTGCCACGATGACCGCCATCGACGAGAATCTACAATACTCCAGCACCTCGAGAGCCCGACGTCAAAAGCGTCGATACAAACGACGCGACATATCAACTATAGGGAGAACTGGGTTACAGTCTCGCTCAATGGCGGTCTCATAATTTCGAAATCGGCTGCGTCGAGTAACGAAAAGTTGTTGATATCTTCGAGCGTAGACCACATTCTTGGGTTTGAGAGAAAGAGATGGTATGCTTCGAATTACGCTTACTGAAGAATATACCATTGTCCCTGAGCTTTCGACGAAGACATACTTTAAAATCACTGAGAAATATTGGAAGTGATTACATACATATTAGTACTTACAGCGGCGTTCATCGTAGAACTACTAATATGATGGAGTTCAATTGCAAGACCTGAACAGACAGTCCCTCGAACATGCCCCATTCAATAAACCGACTTAAGTAATAACCGTGGACTTGCATCACAGACCTACGTATCGGACAGATTAGTTTCCTTGACGCTTTAATTCGCAATCTTCCTCACCATCCCAGACTTCTTCAATATTCTCCCGTAGAAAACCATTCAATAACGATTCCAGGTGCGCGTCGTCGACCTTCGCAGACTCGGATGCGGCAAGATACTCCGGGTCCTTCACTGGCCAGAAACGACGCCATCGAGCGATGATAACGTCAGGGACATCATCTCTATTGTTCTGCAAATTTCTCTCCGCGAGAACGAGGAATTCGTGTGACTCATACTCGTCCCCAAGCTCATCCGAATATTTCACGCTTGACGCGCCATCTTGTACGCAAGTGAAGTGGTATTTGGGGCCGATTTTGACAGCCGCGACGTAGCTACTTGTTTGCTTTTCGTCTGTTGCGTCCTCAGGGGAAACGGGAATATAGTTGAGCCAGTTAAAGGGGCGTTGCTTCGCATTGAATGGAGTATGGTGTTCATCTATGAATAACCACTGGTACGAGGCCTCGTTCCCTTTCAACGTCAACGTATCGAGTGTGAAGTCATTCAGGATGTTATTCATCGCATCTTTGATGAGTATAGACGGCGGTTCCGGGAGGTTATCACTGATGTCGAAGTCAGAAGACTGCAAAGTGACTAAATTCGTTGAAATTTACGAACGATGTGATATATATTCTTCCTCCAATGCAATATCGGCGAAGGTACGGCACATTGTCGAATAATGGTAAATTGAGTGTGCCTATCAAGTGGCGCACATTCTCGACCGTGTTCGCAGAGACGTTAGCGTCGATCCCAGGCCAGTCGGAGATGAGAATCGAAACAAGAAATGTCGCAAGTGCTCGCTGTTCCGAATTTAAGGCTGCATCATTCGGACTAAGAATGAAATTTTAGTCACTTTGATATTTTCAGGATACGAAGTTTGATTACTCACAACCAAAGGTCAAAACTCAGCAGGGGGAGATTAAGCTCAGTCATCGATCTCCTGTAATGATAGTCCCAGATTATTTTGGCGCAGTCACAGTATTCTTTCCACAGAAACCAGTTCTTCAGAGAAATTCCCTTGAGTCTTCTAATATTTTCAGGTATTTTCTTCAGGATGTCTTCAAAAGAATAGTCTGATGCTAAATTCAAAGCATCGAGTAGCGAAGCGCGATATAGAGGAAGAAGACGGAAGCCGACGTCTTCTAGACCCTTTTGAGTGGATGTATGGCGGCCGGGTCCGTCCTGCAATGATTCGTAACAAACGTCGGGGATGGCATAAAATCTCCGAAAGACGCTCGGAACTTCAGTGACCTTTCCAAAACTTTAAACATTGAGTATTACTTGAACGCCGACTGAATAAATCAACTTTGAATACACTTACAGCATGAGTTGGGCATATAAATTTGCGAGTCGAGTTGGCGTTGCAAACGCCGTTCTGAGTACCCCCGTAGGCAGACTCTGGAAACAAGCGTCCAGATTCGACCATTCCATCGCGGATTCGTCGTCTTGACTTCCGGCATCACTCTGTGCGACGTCGAGATACACATGCCAAATCTTCACGAGATAATAGAGGCTGTTACCGACTAACGGGAGCTGTAAAGCATTGCGAAGGTAACGAGCACCCAGAAACGACAATTCGTAGCGCCTTCGTCGATTTATCATCTTTGAAGTCAGATTGAAGGTTTAAATAACATACCTCATATAGCTTGAAATCGACGTATAGTTGCGTTTGAGATAGTTTGCGAGTTTTTCGTCATCCAACGTAGCTCCAATCGATGTTTCTCGTGCGATACGGAATAATCCTGACCAGAGCCCGTGCAGTTCCAGACTCGCGTCGTCGACGGTGAAAAATGCGTACGTGCAACAATACTTCGTGCGACGATCATAAGAACTCGATGGGAAAAGCTGGCGCTCCTTCAAAAGCAGGTGGACGCGAGGATCCTCGATCGACAAGCGGACTATTTCTTCGGACGCATATCGTTCAGACTTACGACCTGAACTTTGGATCGATCAGGAAGATATAGGATCGAGAGATTCAAATAAATACCTCGATAGCTCCACGAGCTTATTACAATACGACTTCAGTTTCGCGATCTCGGCATCCGATAACGAGATGGAGGATTCAGCGTGACGCTCGAAGATAGTCGTCTCGCCATGCCGTCGAATCTTTTCAATCTTCTTCGCGACGGATTCCACGTCTAGTTTTGCTGACGCATCGGCGAAGCTGCCTATGACCTTCAGGCGTTGGATAAGAGTGTCGCGAGGTCGATAATAACGAGGTTCGATGACGCTCTTTGACGTTGATCGTTGTCGAATATCGAGCCCATCCCGAACTTTTAATTCGGGCGTATCGAGATCCCCCTTGCAATTAGCTTTGTAGGACATATCTATCTCTGTAATGACTGTCCAAGGAGATGCTTCAAAGAGCCGAAGAGGGTGTCGTCGTTCGTGACGACGTTGCAATCAGCATGGCCAGATGCTTTATCTTGATCTCCCACGTTGCTTCAGAATGGCGCTTCCTTCAAACTCTAAACGGACCCTGCTGTCTTGCATCAACGCACGCACGATCACCTCAAAGGAAGTTATTTTGGAGCCATATAAAATCCACAGTGTTTTCGAATCGACCGCGATCCATCGAAACGGGAATTCCGTTAGAATTTTCTCAACGGAAGTATAGAAAGCTCGCACCTTGAAATTGATTCTTTTGGAAGGAAGCGTATGATCTCGCGAAGGCTCGAAGCTCGCTTCAGTTCTCCATCGAAATGAATTTCCAGAAAGATACGATCGCTAAAGCCCAATTTTATTCAGAGAGTGATGATATTCGTTTGAAACGCAGATATACTCGCATCATTTATTCTTCAATATTACCTGAAGAACGATGAGGTCTTGTTCTTACTTTCGATAGTTGAAAGCGGATAAGGCTGCGAAGGTCCCTTTCACTGCCTTCAACGGAGCTCAGACGAGTGGACGGCGGTCTCGCGCTGAACGCTGAGCTGGTTATGCAAAATGTATTGACGTAAGCGTTCAAGTACATGGAATATAAGAATTACTCACCATGTTCGGGACCGATCGCGATACCCGTGATTTCGACGGTGCATATCAATACTCTGCGCGCAAGATGAATATACTTAAAACGAATAACAAGACGAACATACCGGATCCACTGTGTCGTATCAATCACTGCCGAGCGTCCAGGGCAGTAGTCATCGGAGTGTAAGAGGTGAAATCGCAACACCCGTCTAACGCTCGAATTTTGAAGCTGCAGTTTTCGTACTTGGTACTTCACAACCCAAGGCATCGTGCTTGCGTCGTCGCGTCGAGCCAAAGTCGAATCTTTCGACCACCGTCTTTCTTGACTCGAAGTTCGGATTTGCTTTGTTGGTCACATTGTAACAAGGAAAGAGTGAAAGGGCGGAGCCGAAAGGCGTAGTAAATGAAGTCTGACTGCGGAGAGGCCGTACTGGCTATGTTTCAGTCTAACAGAAGCAGTCGATTGTCCGAAAGGATGGTCGAGAGTGCCGCCATCGAAGAAAGAACCCTAAGAGAATTCAATCGAAAGATATAATAGATGTAAAACGATTTCGCACCTTGGAGGTCTGAGATAAAACATTCAGTTTGGATGAGAATTTTCTGCTGAGTTCGTCATCGTCCCAGTCATCGATGGCACATCATTGCGAGCCTTCGCATGCAAGCCATCCTTCGTACGGAAGGTCCTAAACAATCAAGCTTTGCCAGTTGTGAGCAGAGGTATCGGAATTTCGAACAGACAAACGAAAGAAACTACGCACCAGTTTCCTTCACACAACCCTTGACAACCACTCGCGCTTTCACTTGGAAGATCATCACCCGATCTCGTTCATTTCCATCTCGAAAATGAGCTTTGAGCTCCGCCGTTCGAGGAGCGCAGACGAGGTGAAGACGAGCAAAAGGTAGTGCAGGTTTTGGCGAGAGACAAGAGCCAACAACTTCGATCGACGCGCGACGCGCGTCGTCCATGTGCGGGCGTCTCTCTGAGCGCTTCTTCGTACAAATATCGAATTTCCATTACTTTCCCTCAACTATCTTAAATTCGTAGCATTCGGATAGCTGTCAATCAAATTGAAAAAAAAGAATTTTAGTACATTGGTCTTTTATACTCATCGTTCAAATTCGTCGAATCGTCTACTGGCCCGGCCTAATCGCCTTCACGATCGGAACGCGATCAAACTTCGCCATGCTCAAGAGTGCGAAGTTCATCTTCGTGCCGTCTCCCTAGAAGAAAGATCAAATCGTCGTCAGAGCTGAAATCGAATCAACGGAAAGAAACTCACGATCATGTTATGCGGGAACCCAGGCTCAAACGGCAACGTCTCCTCAAGCTCCTTCACCTGCTCCTCACTTAACGCGATACTCAGCGCCTCCACATTCTGCTTCAAATGCTCCACCTTCCTCCCGCCAACGATCGGGAATACATAAGGAGTCTTCTGCAGAACATACGCGATCGCCACGGCCGTAATGGAGATCTCGCCGTCTTGCTTTCCTTGGGAGCGCGCAACCTCGTTGGCGACTTTCTCGAGCGCAAGTGACATCTTGCGCTCGTCGGGCGTGCGCTTCCAGTCGGGGTTGAAGAGGGTGCGGCCGTTCTCGCCAGAGGCAAGACGGCGCTCTTCCTCAGCGTCGGTGCGGAAACGTCCGCCAGCGACAACGTTCCAGGGGGCGAGGGCGAGGCCTCAAAAATAAATCATAAGGAATAGTCTTCGTCTCAAGAATATAGAAGAAAGCGTACCGAGCGAACGAGCCATTGGGATGATATCACGCTCGAAAGAGCGGTCCATAACGTTCCAGGAGCCCTGGTAGATTACGAAAGGAGTCTTGCCATGATCCCTCGCGTACTGGTTTGCTTGCGAGACGACCCAAGCTGGCGTGTCCGAAATGCCCTGAATTTCGGAGATCAGTTCGACGATCGCGTGATTGATGAGGAAAACGAAAGACTCACGAGATAAAGAACTTTGCGAGACGCGACGAGATGATGAAGCGCGTTCATAACCTCCTCGATGCTGGTATCGTAGTCCCACCAATGGATGTACAGAATGTCGATGTACGACGTGCGCAACTTCTTGAGCGAGTCTTCAACGCTCAGATGAAGGGACTTTAGACCGTTGCCGCCGAAGTTTGCTTTCACAGCGACGCTCGGATCTGGGCCTTTGTAGTAGGTCGTGTACTAATGAATGAAGAATCGTCAGGGAGAGACGAGATTTAGAGGAAGTGAGAGTTTCGTACCTTGGTAGCAATCACGAGCTGGTCTCGAATGCCCTTCTGCTCCGCCCATTCACCAATGAACTCTTCTGACGATCCATCTTGGCTATAAACGCGCCCAACGTCGGAATGATATCAGCAAGCCGCATCCATCAGTCCGTTACGGAATTCCACTCACTAGTTATTCGCAGTATCGATGAAGTTGCCTCCCGCCTCCCAGAACGCGTCAAGAAGCTTGAACGACGACTCTTTATCCATAGCGCCGAGGGCTTTCCCCCACTTATCTCCTATGCTCGCGCCACCGAGTGAGAGAGGAGAAACGCGGATGCTGGCGAACGGGCTGAGGACGCGATAACGTCCGAGAGGGGTCGCGGGCTCGGGTGCGGGTTTGAAGAAGTCTGCCATCGTCGTTGAACTTTGCTGCGATCTTTGAAAAAGTTCGGGACGATAAGAATTAGAGAAAGTGGGAGATATTGGGATGATGATGGAAATGTGAGAGACGCGTCCAGCCAGACTTTATACATCCGCGCCCAACCACGCGTTACGCGCAGTCCTCGTCCAAATGACGCCTTCATCGATGCTTACTCATCACCTCCCTTCCATCAACCAGAGCCGTGGCGACTCGTACTCCTACCATCACTGCGAGGCCCAGCGCAGTACTGACTAGTACTGACGAAGAACCACGAAGCCAAAGGATGACGAAGCATCCCAGAGATCGCGTCACCAGAGTTTGATGATGGGAGGTTGCCGATTGGTTGGAGGTTATCCAGGAACTGAGACTTCTTACTCAGCAATTGAGATATGCCAACGAACGTGAGGTGTTTTATGTGAAAGCTGGAGTTTCGGCTTTATTGACGAAGAATAGTGACGAGGTACGAAGGTCTGTCGAAGGGGAGTGTGTCCTCGCAGTGAGCGCGATGGCCATCTGCGGTCGATCGATAGCGTCCAGCGCTGTCTCGGAATGAAATCCAGGAAGATTTTGCTCGTTTTATTTGACCACGTCGCAGGACGTCATCAAATTAGATAGACGTAGAGCACCGCATTCGACGGAAGGTATGGAGCATCGCTCCGAGTCCGAACGCCTATTTTTTCGAAATTAATATGAACAGTGTTTGAGGCCTCTTCACTCAGTCACGCAACCGGTGATTCGACAAGACGTCATCATAAGCTCTGCTTGAAATGCGGTGTCGGTACGACGAAGCTTGGCAGGTAAATTTGGTAGCCGTCGAGCATGTATCCGAGAGAAGTTTATCCAGTGCTCCTGAGCAACGTCGTGGATAGTCCAGAGTGGAAGAACGCGTGACGGAGCCCAAGGTTATCCGCGTCCGGTATCTTCTCGAGGAGTCGCAACTCCTACGATTTCTATCCTCTTCCATCGGACACGCGCAAGTTCTCGGATCTTGATGCGATAACAACCGTGTCTTGATTTTTGATGAACGAGCTAGACCATCACCCAAAAAATTTGACGTTGCCTTCAGGAAGACACAGGACGATAAGGGAAGGACGCTCGTCAGAAAAATGTCGGCAAGAAGGAGCGTGGTGTGAATTTGGCAGCATGTCCAGCGTGAGCTGCGATGGGGTCCCCTTTCGACGATGCGCGCAATGAACGTATCTTTCAGCGCGGTCCTCTCTAAGTTTCGATAATGTCGAGTTCCTCGTACGGATAGTGTATACGATCCCGAATTCTGTCGATTGCAGCAAGGCTGACTGAGAGCAGAACCGGGCCTTCAAGAGAGGAAGCTTCGGAACGAGACGGGAGGTGGAAATAATGGTAGGTCGCCTTGAAGATTTTTGAAATTCGAAAGACCGTTTCATAGTTGAAGCGCTCTCGCTTTCCATAATGCCAAACGGTGATCTGAACCGAAACGATCGTAAATTGGCCATCCGAGTCGTACTCAGAGCTTCGTACAGGATGCAAAGGAATAGTCGAGTAATGACGCAAGAGTGGTATTACCGGTAAGTCGAATGGAAGATCGACGATGACGTTCACCATCATACGCATTCCTCCAGATGCGTCAAAACGCTTTTCGCCGTCAGTGAAATCTCCAAGTCGACTTCTCTCCCTCGTAGAGCGTGCACCTCTATCTTCAAATACTCATCAACGACGAAGAACGAGCTCCAATAGCTAAGTCTCCATTTGGCTGGAAGGAGGAGCTAGCCCACGATTCATAGCATCGAGACAGTGTCGATGTTCCGATTCCACGAATCCAACGTGAAGTGTTGGTCTCCGGATATTGTTAAAGAGTGTCGCCCCTGTGTGACTAATTTCGACGAAAACGGGAGACATATCGATAGATAGTGGGTGCGGAGAGGGGGAGATGGCCGAGGAGAGTGAGAAAGCTGCGTCGATCGGTTCTCCGCATCGTGAGTTCGCAGCAGATGTACTCGGACGCGCCGCACTTTCAGAATTCTGAGGAAGCGCAAGCGAGTCTCTTCATCCACCCCAAGCCGTTCCGTGAATCTTGAACGACAAGAGAAATCCAGTTATCTCGTCTCATCATCGCCTTTCCCTCCACATCCAAATCGACACTCGAGTCCGCATCAAACATCCAAATCCGCCCTCTTCTTCAGAACGAGGCCGTCGTTAAATGGCTCGCCCAGACTTCCGTACGCCATCGAATCTCCAATCGTCATCCTTGGCTGAATCCCGAGGACACAGGACACACAGCGTTCGACAGAATTGAGAGGCGTTCGTTCCGACTTTCGCAATCTGAGCGCTTGCGACTTCAAAAATAGGGAAGAAGCCGGAAGTTTCGGTTCCGGTTGTAATCGCGAGAAAGGTAGAGTTCCGCCGTCCGAGCTTGGCGGACAGTACTGAAAGCCGTCGATTCGGGAAAAAGCCACCAAATACTGTTCCTTCTCTCCCCCGCACGAATGGTCTCTGATCTCTTCATCCACGTCCGATTCCAGATTATGGCACGGTGTCAAAAACGGCATACGTAGAATGCTGAAGTTCTCGAAAGACGTTGGAGGAACGGAGCTAACGTTCTTCCTTCGCCAACGCGCCAATGCGCAAGGAGGTTATCGCGCACAGACGATCCGAATCAGATCATCGAAAAAACGGGTTGTCGAACTCCAATCCGCACTGGCAAAATCACGATTGATGTTTCGGCGAAGATAGGATCGCCGAAGGGGAGAAAGTACGCGCTCGACAACGATTTCGTCATGAAAGGGAATGTCGATCGAGGGAGCAAGTGAGTGGAAAGACGGCCGAGAGCAGAGAGGTGCAGAGTTCCGTCGTATCGTTCCATCTTCCCTCGAGTTGACTCGACATGAGAAAAGCGTACGCGTATCTCCATTCGCGAATGCGTCGAAATGCCAGTGCGGAGGGGCGATCTCGAGACGTTGTTGACGCCTGCTGATGGTGGGTTGCATCGGAAAAGGGGGGTCGTCGCGCGTTAGGGTTTGAGTCTTGAGTCTTGGAGAAGATGGTGTGGCGGGTCCTTCCGCTGCTCGCGTCTCTGAGACGCGAAAGAGAAGGCGAAGCGTAGGTGATCGACGAGCGGCGAGGAGCGTGTAACGCACGACGGAGGATGGAGGATGGAGCACGCCCGTCACATCACAACGCCGCAAAACCTGCAATCAAGCCAGTATCTCTCGACGCACCATCTTCTGTGAATGACGAACGAAGGTGCTCGCCGTCTTGCTTGTCCCTCTCAATCCCATCGCAGCGAACGAGTCCCGTTTCTCCAACGCCTCTGCATTCCATGAACCTCCTCTCCATCCTCATCGCTTTGCCTGGCCTGACCCAAGCTCGTTGACCGTTCCTCCCCTGCGTCACATGGATCGCATCATCGCCTTCATCCATGCCCTCCACATTTCAACGCCTCCGTCAAATCTGGAGATGACGGGAGCTCGCCATCGCCATCGCCATCATCGTAATTGTCCAATCACTCGGCAGTAGGTAGGTAGGTACGTACGGAACGTTCCTCCTGAGACACGTGTCCATTCTCTCGAGACACCGGAATGGATGGTGTTACGACGACGAGTGGTTCGGTCGAGCACTTGATGGCACAGCAGAAATCCCGCCAACGCTCCTGCGAAAGATAGGCCCGACATCGAATCGATGGCGTACGTGAAGAGCTCGGAAAGCCTGTTGGAATCGTAGATGAGGTAGGTAGGTGAAAGGTGAACTTAAAAGCCGCCTCCGTCTAAAGCTCCGGGATCTCGGGCAACCGACGGGCGTGGACAATCCAGACGTCCAGAATCCGAAAAGTCCAAGAAACCGACGCCCGCTAGGTGATGGAAACCTTGGATATTCGTGTGCACCGTGCATTGATTGAGGGTCGTAAACAGCGACAATCCAGATGTGGTGAGGAAGACAGAGCGCTTGTGGCAGAGTTTGTCTAGGATTTGAGTTGGGATTGTGGGTCGAGCCGGCCAAACAGCCAACCCATGGTTCTCGCAAGCAACGAAATAGAATGAGGCCGTAGTCCGGACGATTTGTTGCAGAGGCAAGGAAGATATGGGGAGAATGCTCGACGAACCGAAAGGTGGATGAGATGTCCACGAATAGCGGGTAAACGGATGGGTCAGATGGGAGATGGCGAGAAAGATCTGAGGAGATTCATCACGAGCTCCTGCGTATCTTCAGACGTGGCGTGCTTCCAAGGTTCCGATGGGTCCTTGACGAAGAGAGCAACCGCATGTTGGTTCTCGGAAAGAGGACGTGACATTGAGCGGGGAAGAGGTTGTTGAAAGGGAAAGAGGATGTATGAGAGGCCCGAACGGCGTGTTTCGACGGCGCACGTCTGAGACGAGCAAGGAGATGTGAGCGAGCAAAGAAGAAAGGAGACAGGACTTGTTGCGCACTAGAAAGCAGCCACCGCCGCAGAGCATCGAATCCAACACATCCATCCAAGTACCTCCCGCCTCGTCGCGTCGCATCGCTGATTCCCTCTCACCCGCCCTTCCAATCGCGTCCAAAACCAGCCATCTTTGATCCCCACGTCCATCTGCCCGCTACGTCTCGTACTCCCCGTCGCCACGTCGTTGAATGAATCGATTCCAATTCGTTGTTATCGAGATGCTAGTCACAGAGGATGTGACTCGTGAGCATGGACGGCGTGCGGCTACGGTTGAGAGACATGAGGTGATTGTCCTTTCTTATATACGCCTGTGAGCTCAAGCAACGCGAGATGAGCTCGAATTCGTACCACCAAAGTTGTTGCAAAGAGCAGATGCAACCATCTTGTCGCTTGGCAGAAAAGACGATTCGTCTTGAGAACGCCATCCTCGAAGAGCGTGAACCTCAACGGTTCTGACGACGAGAGATTTTGCGGCTGTGAAAGTTGTGTCATCAGAAGATCGAAAGACGAGATTCTGGTGTAGACGTACGTTTAAAGGTGTCGAAACGCAGAGAGGTGAGAGGTGAGAGAACGGTTCGACGCCCCCGCTCTTCTTAATTCGAGCTGTCTTCATGGGTGATGCCAGCACAACGAGCATAGAGCCTGAAGTATATCTTCATCGTACCAAGTTTCCTAAGATTTCGAGAGGCGATGGAGTTCGCTGTCGTCGCCGTCGCCGACGAAGATGAAGAAGGAAGAGGTTCGGCTCCACGCGGAAGATCGCCGTGCGCAGCCAGCGCGCACAAGGTCTTAGTCAGCGCGCGCCAGTCGCTGGACAGAAAGCGCTGGTAGGCTTCGACTTCTTCCACTGCCACTGTCAGCACGTCAATGTCAATGTCAAAGGTAGTGTAAAACTCAATGTCATAGATTGTCGATCGCAAACACTCCATCGCTTTATTCGTTTTCGACGACACCATGAAAAAAATTATGTGTTTCGAGTCTGGGTATAAAAATCGAGAAAGAAAAATTGGTGATGCACCACGCATCGCTCGAAACATTCTGTATTTTTTGCCCATTACAATGCCAGCCTACCGTACTTCTTCCTCCTTGCCGCCCTCCAGCAGTCCCTCCTCTCGTAGTACCACATCTACGCATCGCTCCTCCAGTGCCCGTGCTGGTGGTTCACGATCATGCTCATCCTCTCCTCCTCGCAAAATACCAGTCCCCCAGCATTATCGTACAACTGCTGTCAAGTTCGCCCACCTCAAAAGCCGGCTTCGAGTTGTCGATCAGCTAGTTGGTACCATTCCGTCATACAACATTCACAATGGCGACATCGAACCCCTCGCATAGTACGTTCTCCATTTCAGAACTGTACGAAGCTCCTAATATATTTTATTGCAGTCCAAAGTGGTCAAGGGCATCAGGACCTGTTGAGCCAGTCAGCAATCTCCTTCGCGACTTTTACCATCACAACGAGGACCAATGGCCCACCTGCTTTCACGGCCTCAAGGTCAGGATCATCGACGTGAAGTCCGGTATCAACGCTGGGACATGCTGCGCCGTGTGTGGATGCAATCCGGGTGACGAGGACTGTAATTTCTGGGGTATGTCTTTTCAATCCCATCATCCATATACCTTGAACTCACCCAATGATTATCATAGTCATTTTCAACGCGAAGGTCCCCACGGATCCGTCGCGTAAGTACACCTTTTAACACGAATTTGAATTTATCTGACTATCAACTTCATTGTAGATTTCGAGACCGATGCCGGGGATTCCACGTCTCAATTCCGTTCAGTTCCCTCCGCCCAAGTCTCTGTCACCCAGCCAGGCGCTCTTCATACGAATGATCTGGAAAGTATCTTGTCAGATGCTGCAGCTTGGTCTGGAAGTGATTACAATGGCACTTCGCCATCACAGCCATCCTCAGGAAGTGGATCGACCTCCTCTCTTGACGAAGTAGAGGCGCTGATAGGTAAGTTCCTGCTTTTCGTAATCCTTCAAATCTGATATCTGAATTATGACTTCCAGACAATACAGAGCGTGTTGTGTGCGACATGGCGCCTCTTTTTGAAGGCGGACCTCCGTTTTTCATCACTGAAAAGATCCCACCTCCCGTACCCAGTACCACACGTAAGTGATGAGTATGGTGACCTTTTCAATTATTGATTATTATAAATTTCTAGATGAAGTTACCTTACCTTTACCTCTTCCTTCTGAAGGAACTTCGGGATACGACACCGCCTTTCGAGCTTGGACGCCTCCGCCTGCAACCCTTGGTTCGATGCTCCCAACTGTCCACCACCACCCGACCATTAGACCAACGACGCACTTCAGCGAGTGGCGCGCTGCTACAGTGGATCTTGCAACCACTCGGGGAGTTCATTTGGATACATTCTGGAAGCTGTGGGGTGTATGCGATAGGTGTAACCATGTTGTTTCTAGTGCAGCTTGGGAGTCTCATTACAATAACACTAACTGTGTCGCAATCATCCAAGGTACTGTACCTGGTGTATCTAGCTATTACATGTAAACAACTCGTGTAACTTCTTTTCTTTCTATTATCTTGGCTCAAGAAAATGGACACTCATCATAGTATAATAGTATATAATTAATATAATATATTTGCCAGTCTACGCTACAGTATCTAAATTGCGTGTCCACTCGCACGAAACTTGTCAAGAGATGCAGGCCATTTTTTGAGGTGACTATCACTGTGAACGACAAGAGAACCCCGCGTCCCGTTGTATTCGAGGTTGTAATGGGTGAGCATTTCCGAACGGAAAAGAATGACATCGCCTTGAGAGAGCTCAAAAACTAAGCCCAGCTCTTCAAATACAAGTTCCCCTCCATCCCAGTTCCCAAAAGGAACAACAATACAGATTCGATGATCCATAAAGTCACGATGAACGAAGCTGCAGCAATTGATGTTGAGAACGACGCCTGTGAATGGGTGAAACGGGGAAGTCTGATTGAGCGCCAAGTCGTTCGTCAGGGTTTCTTGCTCAATATACTCGTCGGGTAGATAATGTTCGGTCTTCGAAACAGGTCAGTTTTGTAGGTATAGGTGAATTCAAATGAGAACTTACCGCCTGCCTCAAGAAATCGAAAGTTTCCTTCATTTTGCTGATGCCAACGTAAATCTCTTCATTTTCGACCTTTTCAAGACTGCTGTGAGGCGTAAGTGTTCTGAATACAAAGGAATTTTTTGCTGTTCCTTTGGGTTGACTGAGGTCCTTGCATTTGTCCAATGGTAGGTTATCAGGCTGCGTAGTGCGTTAGCAAAAGAGTAAATAGAATATTTCATTAAACGTACACTGGTTCCGTAACGGAAGTAAATATCCAGGTGATAAGCAATCATGTTCCAGCGCGGGTCAGTAGACGACATGCATTGAAAATCTTCAAACTGAATTATTGCTCGGATCTCGTCCAAGAGAGTGCCTTTCAGATCAGAAGGCATACTGCTTGAGACGCAGACCAAAAAATGCCCATCGCTTGATTCAATGCGAAGGGCCGGGCTGAAATATGTCAGAAGACAAAATGTGAAATTCAAAGAGCAAGCTCACTTCGACGCAATGAATTTCTTGTCAATATATTTTAGTCTGGATTCACTGTCGTTGTCACGGTGTAGAACCTAAGAAATCAGTTAGTACACATAGCCTGAATATCCAAATATGCGTACTCACCTGTTCTTGCAATTCATCAATGTCAAGTGCGCGAGTCGTGGCCCTTGATTTTGCAGCCTTCTCTCGCAAAGAAGGTGTAAGGGCTTTTCGTTCGTCTTTGTTCTTCCCAGGACAATCAGTGTTCTTCAGATCCTCAAGGGAAAGTGAAAGCTTGATGACGGCTGGATCAGCAAATGTAAATTTGCGCTTCTGGGGTAATGGGGGTAACGGGCAGTCCTTTTGGGAATCCCAAGTGTGGCCGTCGAGATGAATTAGCTGGAGAGGAGCAAAACCAAGAGGTGAGTTGGGTAGCTTCTCCAGTTCGAAGAGAGGAACAGTGAAAGTAGGGATGACATCCCAAGAATTCGATCGTTTACTGAATTTGATTGATCTTCAAAAGTTGGAAGGAAATCAGTAGCAGCTCATTGACGATTCAGTTATAAGGTACCCACTTTTCGCACATTAGTTGGAAGAAAGAGTCGGTATGGGTGATCTTGTGGGAATGTATGTATTCCAGTCCTTGATAACCGTAGGCTGGAATGTAAAAATACAAAATGCGGCCAAGGTATTTGATACAAGGAATGAGCTTGAGGAGAATAAGCGTCAAGGCAGGGCATAGACCTTGGTAGAAATTAATTGCTGGTATATAGGAAGTTCTGTAGGTAAGTACGTTACCAGATTCAGTGTTTCGGACAAAGAACAGGGCGTTATATAGATCGGTCGAGTCGACGCCAGTAATGAAAGCGTTGAAATTCTCAATGCATGACACCAATACTAGCATCAATGGCGACCCTAATAACAGACATCAGCATATGTTTTAGGCTGACAACCAGAGACAGGTAACCAACCTGCCGCAACAATTGCAGCGAGTTTGGTGCCAACATCAAGATATTTTTTGAAAGAGAATTTGCTGATCTGACAAAGCTCCCTTATCTTTTTGTGGCTCATGCCCTCAACGCACTTCATAAGTCTGTTCAAGGGTTAAGCAGATATGTATGGTGCAGAAAAATAACAGACGTACTGGTGACATTTGATAGTAAAGCATAGGTAAGAAAAGTGCTTAACAAAAGCCGAAACAGCGTCATGTGAGTTGCGATCTTCAAGGAAGTTTGCCAGGGTAGGGAGGTCGTCTGTTTTTCTCCATAGCTCATTGCCTCCAAGGTGTTCCAGATGATACACGCCAAAGATGAAGTCGCGAATTTTTGTGGCATTGTCATGGAGTTCCGGAGACGAATCATAAAAGCTGCTGAGAACGCGAAGTGCATTTGCGATTGAGCTGTTCGAACGAACTACACCGGGGGCATGCTGAGAAGGTGAAAAGGCCACTCTTCGAGTCAGTTTTTGTACTGCACCTCGAGCGTCGCCTGTGGTACCCTTTGCTGGTTCGAGTTCTTCAGAGGTTTCGGTGATAGAGTCCTTGTCCGGAGAGGCGGAAGTGCTTTGCGTGCTGCGCTCCAGCCCGTTTCGTAAGGCGGTTTTGAGCAATCGAGTTGACTGCCGACGACGATTTGAAAGCTCTGTGGACCCATCTTTCTCAGCACTCTGCGTTAATATTGGAGATGCACCCGGAGAGGACTCGCGAGAGTCAACCAATGTAGGTGTTGAAGCGCGGGAGACAGACGGCGACGGGAAACAGGAGTTCGATAGGGTAGGAGGTGGCACAGAGGATGCACCGGGGGATATGAGGGAATCGGAAGGCGGGGCCGGTCCTCGAATGAAAAGCCTAAGTCGCTTTGGTGCTTTAACCGTATCACTGGCGTGAGGTTCATGTTGTTTGCGTTTTCCTACAGCACCTAATGATAATTAGCCTACAATGAAAAGCAAAAGATAATATCATTACACACCATTGTCCTTGGAATTTTTCTTGTCACCCACAGGCGTTGGATTGAGTGGAATTGATGAAGGACAATCAGTTCGGACCGAGTCGGCCACAATTGGGTTCCCGATCTCGCAAGCTTCAGCGCAAGCTTGGTTTTGCAGAGCATTATGACCACCTAGAAGCACATGAGCTCATAGTTGCAGTTTGTATTCAATAGTACTCACTATGTATTAGGGACGACAGCAGGGACCGTCCATGCTTCCCAAGAATTCGCCTGGCTTTGGGGGACTTTAATTGCGAAGCGGACAGTGCTTGTAATTCACCAAGAGCCTCGCGGAGTTCGGCCTCGCTCAGTATGAGCTGAAGACGGATGTCCAGTGGCATTCTCGTTGTAGATAGTGGTGTGCGATGGTATTCGAGCACAAAGTCGCAAAAAAAAAGTCAACTTGAAGGTGAAGGGAGCGTGGGACCAAAGGCCGGTCACCGGCCTTTGGTCCCAGGAGTAAGCAAAAAATCAGATAAACTCATCTTCATTATCATCTTCTATAAAATACAAGAGAACAGTTTAGCGCAAAGGATGAGGAGCATGTCAAAAAAATCTGGAGGCAAAATTCGTCAGTTTGGTGCGGCACGACATCCGACAACCTACCACACCACATGGCCGCGCCTCGTTCTCTTCATCTCTCCCACCAACGCCTATGTCCATCTCTCACTCCAGCAACTCTTTTGTCTCTCTTCCAGGTGCATTGAGCTTGTGGCGCGAATGACGCGATTGCGGTGGCAAGAGAGAGAGTCAGAAGAAGATGAGGAAGCGCGAGACACGGTAAGTGATTGGCTTTTGACAGAAGACGTCAAGAACTCACCTTCTTCGAAGGATTTTCGCACCGCGATCGACGCGACAATAAGGACGCTGGCGACCACTTGTTTTCAAGAAGAGACAGTGATTCGTTGTTGGGTGTGCGAGGGAGGAGTTTTCGGGACGTTTGTTTGGCGAAGACGTGCCGAAGGAGCATCAGGTCGTTCAGGTGCGTTTCGCGACTCGTATTTCTTCTCGCAACGACTTACAGCTTATCTTGTCGACTCGAAGGATGGGGTGGTGTTACTGCATGAGGGAGGGAGTCAACATCACCAGACGTTTGGCGATGTAGGAGAGGAGTTAGGCGTACTCACTGGCAAACGCGTCTACTATGGTGCGTGTCCTGAGTCCTGACTCTGCCTGTCAGTCTCGACATCTTACAACCTGTCTTCCTTCCTCCGCGCTGCCTCTTATGCCCTCAACGACCGCCCATTGCCAAACGACGCCAACCAATGTCGTCGACACGCCTCCACTCGCGAGCGAAGGAAGGGCAGATAGACAATGGATGGAGGACCGCGATGACATGGCTTGATGGGTTAGCGGGATGAAAGCGAGTTCGGTGGGCGGCGAGAAGAGAATTGAAGATGAGTGTGTCCTGATTGGAATTCAAGGTGAGTGCTTACCTTTCTTGTTCCGAGTCGCCGTCCATGTCTAACCTTTGTCCCCCCAACCTCTGCCTTTGTCCTCACGTCGTCGTCGTCGTCGTCGTCGTTGCCATCCGACTCAGCCTGCGACAACAACCACGCCTCTTACTCGTCCCCTCCACGCCTCCCCTCCGACGACGCGTCCTGTTCCCTCCGCGATCCCGTCCCCATCCGCTTGGACTGCAAGCTGGGAAACGACAACGACGCGCCCAGCCAACAACGGCGACGAAAGGTTGACAGTGGGCAACGGGACGCTAAACCAACGACGCGAGGCAGCCAACAACGCGTCCGCTCGCCAGCTCTCGGTGCGTCCCGTCAACGCGTGGAGTCGGCGTGGGTCTCGAGAGATGACGACGGTCATGGTTACGGACGGGCGCAAGGGGATGGGGTGGAGGAGCCTTCTACGAAGGTGCGTGCATCGATTTCAGTCGTCGATTCTATGCGCTGACGACAACGACATTGAACGTGACAGACGCGCACACCCTCCTCACTCACTCTCAACGTCCGCCATGAACGATGACGACCATGCGGCAACACCAGCCAAACATTCGCGAGGCGAGGCGCGACGTCCATGCATCCGCCCACCCGCTCTCGATCTGTACCGCGTCGTAGGCACGAGTGAACAGCTGCGAAAGAAAGTAGGTGAGTAGAGTGAAATAGGGTCGTCAAAAATTTGTTACTCACTGCCATAAACCAGGCACTTAATTACAATCACATGCACGACGTCTCTGGCATACAAGTCGAGCACGGCCCCCGCAGGTGTATCGTCTCCGTCCCGTGCGATGTCCTACCGTCCGCCCACGTCCACGCCTCTAGTGCTCCTCGTCCGCAAGCCGCCCCGACGCCATGTAGGGACGTATCGATGTCTCGCGAGCGGAGTTTGGTAACGCGCCGAACACACGCCCGGATGTTGTCCAGCGACCAACGGCGGCGCGACGACGAGTTGCGATGTGACACGGGACGTATGGCGAGAGGATGGGATGGACGTGGTGAGATGAGGGGGGGGGAGGGAGAGGACTCGAAGGCGGAGACGGCGCGTGAGGTTGGTGCATTTCGACAGCGTCCCTCGCTTGCTTCATTCGACGTTAATGACAGCACCCTCCCTCGAGCACGCCAACGTGCTCTTCTCAGCATCATCGACGACGGCTGCATACTCCCTTCAGCGTCGTCGACGCCAGCAGGCGCATGACGAGGTCGTCGTGCTCCCTTCGGTGCCAACGCCAACAAATCGGCGACAGTGCACTCCTGTCAATCTCAACGCCGACTTACTGTCCCCTGCGTCGACTGCAACAATGTGCCATGCCTCCCTCGACAAGACGACAACTTGAACACTCTTTCGAATGACGAGGACGCTACCATAATCGCGTGCAGCTCAGTGCGCCCGCGTTCGATGCGTACTCAGTGAGCACATCAGCATTTTCATGGTAGCACTCCTCACCGATAATTCTCTCCACAGTCAAAATATTTAGCGCATGAAGGGAGAGAAGTTAATCACATTAGATCAGTCCCATGTCTGTATTGTAATAGGTGCATCATAATTCGAGTATTTATCCTGCGCTTAAGAGTTGTATGAACGTACTCGACAAGAAATAGAAGCTAACCGTACCTAGTATGTCCTTCATTCTGCAGTATCTGCATTCATTCACAGTCACAAATGACATGAATTTGAACTCCTTCGTCATCTGACACAATGAATTTGCGTCGTCAATTTTGCGATAGGTGAAGGAGCAGGTGAAACTAACCTTCCGATGTGACAAAATTGATATTTGAACCAATTGAAATTACTTTTACCGTTTGGCCAAGCATAATTTCTGAGCACTCGAACGCAATCATATTTCCGTGCCGTTCAGCTCTCCGCGCTGTGGAAGTTCGACGCTGACGTGCGCGTCGCCGTCTCCTTCTCCGTGCTTCATCATCATCTCCGGTCAGGTCCACAATTCCTCCAAAGAAGAGTGTTTCCACATTAATGGGGTGCGCGCTAGTGCCAGACCTCTGCATTTCAAGTCGCAGTTGCTGCAGCAAAATTGGTGGGCTAGCAAGATAATGGCGCGAAGGAGGGGAAGACGACGAACGACACATGCACCTCACTGGCAGCATTAACCGGCCTTGCGTTTAACACGAGGCCCTTCCTTCACGAACTTGCTCCATAAAGGTGCGCTCATCTTGCTAGGAAACTTGGAAATACTCCCTGTATGTTCCACTGATACGCAAATTTGTGACACTGCGCTTTTCCAGTCATCTCATTGGTCTGGAGACTGTGGGACCGAAGGCCGATGACCAGCCTTTGGTCTCACCGTCAAGTTCGGCAGGAAAGCAAATCGTTTCTATTTTTTGGTAAGAAACCAGAATTGCCGTGTAGTTGACATCAGATTTAAACAACATTACGTGACTGCTGCCTTTTGGATGCGCGTTCCGGAGACGGCGGTAGAAGTCGATACTGTGTCCCGCTTGGTTGATTGATGGTAGGTGCTGGAGTCTCTGCTCGTCTCGAGGGTGGTTTGGCCGAAGTTTCACTGTTGACCGCGATTTTGCTCATTGATGCAGTGATGTCGCTGACTGTCTCCTGCAATTCATCCAATATTTTGGATGGATGGTCTAGTTGGAGATCCTTCAGATCCGTCGCTATGCCATGGAGTATTGGGAGCACGCGGAGAGCTTGATGCTCTATCTTATTTTGTTTGTGCATCTGTACTGCATGGTATGGATCCTTTTTCACGCCACAGTAAGTCTCTTCCAAGTAAAAAAGTATGATATTACTCACAAAGTCTGATTCTGCTTCATCGCAAAGATTTTCTGGATCACTCTGATCCTCCTCTCCAGCGGACGACTCTTGCTCCATGTCGTCTGTTCCTTGTAGCTCAGTCGACTGGCCCATAAGATTCTGAAATGCCTGGACCGTCAACACAGCTTGACTTGCCGGCGTTGAGGTAGGTAAGCTTGCTGCTTTTATACGCTTTGCATCCTCGATTGATGTCGGAAAGTGGAAATAAGGAACCAATCTCCTCGCAAACCACGCCTCGACAATACGCCGGAAGGCTCGTAAGTGCTTACATGCGCCTCCTCGATACATAAAGTCCGGGCACTGACAGGACCCATAGCCGTTGGTGTGAAGCTCTAGCCAGTATCGCCTATGCCCAACTTCAAGGACGTTCGCAGACGTTGAGGCACATGTTGCCCGAAGAACAAATGGAGAGGACGATAAAACTGGAGTGAGTCGACCTGCTGCTGCGATGCCTTCCGCTTGCTTATCTCGATTGGTGTCTTCCGTCCACCACAGCAGGCTTCCGCGAAATCCGCTCTCAGCCTCCACCATTGACCTGGTTTGCTGAAGATCCACGCCACCTGAGCTAGCAGCGAAGCGCTCTTTGAGCCAATTCGAATATTGGGCTTGAATGTACCGGCGGTAATAAACATCAGGTATAATGTCTTTCACCAGTAGATGAATGAAGATGTCAAATCGCAGGCGATGACCGCTGTGTTTGTGAGGACCAATGAACTTGTATTTCAACACGAAATTGAAAGACTCCAGGTGATTTGTGGTCGGGATGATGCTTTCAACAGGAATCCCAGTCCTCACAGATGCAATGCTGCGGCCCTTGAGCGACCAGCTTGTCCAGATGTCGCGTGCCATCCATTGCGAGGTGATGTACTCAAGGTACGATATCGCTTTCTGAGATAGAGACTTGAGGTCGGTGGTTAGGTTTACGTCGGAAACATTTTGCTCCAGGTATTGTCGCTCCAATGCGATAATGTGAAGTGCGTCTTCATGTGATTCACTATCAAGTAGCCTAAATTCCCATTCAGCGTACGGAATCTATGTGAGTTACATTTGCGCACCTCCTCTCCATCTCATGAAAGCGACTCTGAATGTGATACTTCCAGTACGACCCTCCTTTCAGCACTGTTTTTCTCTTGGCCGTCCAGCACTGTCGGAGATGAAACTTGCAGAGGAGAAGCCAGACCGACGGCCATACGTCGAGTAGTGCGGATCGCTCACGCGTGTCGCAGTCAGTAATAGCGACATAAGGCTCGAAGGATTCGCCGTGTCTGACCCCCAAACTTTCCTTCCATTTTGCGAGCAAGCTCTGGAGAATTGAGGTGTCATATGCGCCGTGAGTTGCCTTTGTTCCTCCGGGTGCAGAGAATAAAAAGAACGCCAGCGGAAGTCCCTTAGTGTTGTCGTCCACTCCCATTGCAATGAAAAGAAGCATACGGCTGGACACAACACCAAAGGTACCGTCCAGCAGAAGCTGTTTCTTATGGGAATGCCTCCACGCTGCCTCGTTCATTTCAGGAGTAGCAATGCAGGCCACCAAACGGGATCCTGAAGCAATTCGAGGTGCGTAATAAAAAATTGCCTGCTCCAATTCTGGCATGAAGTCGGGTGAGTCTCTTCGAAGCCAATTGTCCAGATTGTACTGAGGCTGCTGCGTAATGTCGACTCCAAGGAACCTGGCGTACTTTCGATAAATGGTCTGTACATCATGATTTTCAATGTTGTAATGCCAATTTGCTGATTTATCAAACGGGGTTTTTGTGCCGCCGGCGACTTTCATGCTTGGGTAGTTGCCTGCAGATAGTAGCTGCTGGTTCCTTGCACGAACAGCGGTCATGCTACTCATTTAATCGTGAGTTTTTGAGTCTGGATTTCAGCTGCCGGATTGTGCTCACCTTGCGCCTTCATACATCTGCGCTAACGCAGCATCATACACGTCTTGATGTAATGGTATTGACGGCAGTCTCACCATCTTTGCGACTACACATCCTGAATTGTGTTCTAGGATCCCAATAATTCTTCGCAGAATTCCACTTCCAATATATTCAGAGACCTCAACATGGGAAAGACAGCCCGTAAAGTCGTATGGTGTTTGTCGCTTTCCAGGTGTGGATGGCGCATCTTTCTTTTGCCTTACAGTCTCGTCATATCCACATTTACTAAGTTTTTCTATCAGCCCAGACTGCTACAGATCTATGTTTGCGTACCATTGGAATAATATCCTTCGCCATAGATCCTTTCCGTCGCTCTTGGTACTCCACCGTTTTGTCCATTTACTCTCAAGGGAAGAGCGTCTTTCAGCATCCAAATGTAAGCCTTCCAATATCTCTCTGCCAAGAGCCTGATCTATGCTGTCGTCTTTGTTGAATTCTCTCAAGTAGTGCTCGCCGTTTGCATAGCACGCCTCTATCTCACTGAGCTGGTCGGTGCTCAGTACGAGTAGCTTGATGTGAACCTTTGTCCACTTGTTAGTAATGCCAAATGCCAATGTCGTGAATACAAAGCACTTACACTTGCTTGTTTTCTGAAGAGGATCGGATGAGGAGGTATATTGACCATGTCTGCTGACGGCCTTGACATCGACATCGACATAGTTGAACACAAGAAGGTAGGCGCTTGTTTTTATCCCCCCACCGTCTTTTTCCTTCTGTTTTTGTTATCACTCTGAGTTTAGCTGTCACAGACAGAATTTATTTGCATCAAGAAATACAATAAGTCAAACTACATGAACTTGAACGCACAAGATAACATTCTACAAGAACACAAAATACTAGTAGTCCATGGCACAACCTATTTTTCTACTATGTGCCCGCTTCTACGCCTCAACGCTACCACTGCTCACATACCCCTGCTCACCCTCGAGCGCAGCGTCGCCCTCACCGTCGAGCACGGCTCCACCCTCACCCTCACCGTCGAGCGAGGCCTCACCCTCACCCTCACCATCGAGCGCGGCCTCACTCTCCAGATCGGTCAGGGGTATGGTTTCTCCCTCCTCGTCGGCGTCCCCCTGATACGCGGTGGAGGGGTCCACGTTTTCTTTGTCTGAGTCGTTGTCGGATTGGTAGAGCGAGAGGAAACTATCACGCTCACTCTCGGAGTCGACTTCGGTTGGGATACCGGATAGAGGAGCTTTGAGTGGGTTGATGGGGTGGAAAGAGGGTGGAGGGGGAGAGGGGCTCGAAGGTGTTGCAGGTGAATCGCTGGCAGAGAGCTGGCGGTGTGCACGGGTGGGTGAAAACGCGGGTGAAAACGCGACTCTGAAGGTGAATTTCGAAGCTGGGTTGGCCGAGCTTTGCGTTCCAGCATTGGCACCGCTGATATTGAATACAGTTAATCTTAAATGAAATAATCAAGCTGTTCACTTACAATGTCCTGCACTCGTTGCGAGGGTGTGATCCAATCGCCGGCGTTGCAGTGCTGGCTTTTGACTGAGGAATCTTGAGGATCCCAAAGACATCGCCAGCTGCTTGAGCTGCATGGGCCCGCTGCGTTCCAGCCCTGAGGAAATGTTAGTAGACCATAATGAGTAGAAGAAGGTAGACCACGCACGAATCTTCCACTTTCTTTCCTTTGAGATCCTCGACCTCCACTTTCTCTACAAGACCATCCCTCTTCGCCTGCTCGAACCGCTCCAATGCTCTTCCCAAGCTCGTGTATTCTGCATGTATAGCATCGTGAACCCCGTGAATCGAGAGTGCAAACGTGATTCTAATAACAGAGAAGTGAGTCCAAAGAATGGTCGATGAATGAAATACTTTACTTACGGGTCTTCGAACACACCAGGTTTCTTGCCACGCAGGACAACATAGTGAGTCCTTGTTGGTTCCTCGTGGTCAACAGCTACCAGGGAGAACGAGGGTAGAGTGGAGAGCATGAAGCACGATCCGGCATAAGAGGAAGCCAAAAAGATCGTGAGCTGGGCGGAGAACTCGGCCGATCTTATTATGAGTCCAGACACGAGAAACAATGTTCCTCCAGCGCAGAGGAAAATGGTAGCGACGGAGGGGGAGATTGCAAGAGAAGGTGGAGAGGACGAGGTGTTGGCAGTGGACGACATGGTGGAACAACGAAGAGCGAAAAACTGAGCCGAGCGACTCCACGAGCACCACACGAACGTTTCTGCAGCACGCTATTCCAATTGATTGATCTGTGTTTTAAAACCCTACACGCCAAATAGCCTATTGAACATTCGGGATTCTCGGTGTATTCTTGTCGGCACTCCAACATCCTCCCAGCTTCTTTGACGTGTGGCGTAACGTGGCTTACTGCTTCTTGCTGACCAACACCTTGTGCGCGCTGGCTGGCCGATCGCCGTGCTCATGCCGCCGGGATCACCCGTGTGCCGTCCAACCGCCATCATCGTACGTACAATCCATGAGAGCTCTGATCTCATCGGACTATTATCAAGAACCGTTGTGCTGCATACTGGAGGAATCTCGTAGCAAGATATCGCGGAAGATGAGTTAAAAGCTTTAAAAAACAATTTCAAACAGAGAAGCCTCAATTAATAGTTTTTCATTGACAGCGTTGTTCAGGGCAGGATGCCCGGAGCCAGGGCTTCGCCAAAAGTTATGCCCGAGCCCGAGCCCTAGTGCGGGCAATACAGGGCAGGGCTCGGGCTATTGAGGGCTCACCATAAATAATATTTTAACGCATTTATAAATTAATATTGAGCTATTTTTCTATGTTGGGGATGGATGTGAAGTGGTATACAATGCATTTGAATAATCAGAAGGCTCTAAAGTAATCAAAATTCTCGATATTCTACCAAAAATGATGAAGGCTAATGAGAGCAGGGCCAGGGCTTGTCAAAATTTACTGCCAGAGCCCTGGCTTGTAACAACACTAGTTTTCAATAATATTGCATGAAATAAGAGATATTTTAAGAAGCTCTCTCTAATCCTCAGAAATACACCTTAAGTGATTAAAACCTTAAACAACACCAAGACGCCACCATGATCCAAAAGAGGACTTAAAGGAGAGGTAGACAGCAATAAATAACACTTCAAGACAGAAAAAGAGGTTTGAAGCGTAGACCCTATTTACAGAATGAAATTGGAGACCATGGAGATTGGAAATGTGTGACATTACAGTAATTGGCTTCATTTGCACATCTCTTCTTCTGCAGATTTTCTGCAAAATTCAGCATCTGCATATCATTTCATTAGCAAATAAATGCAGCATCACTCCTTCATTACAAAAAATCAAACTCACATGTTTCAGATACCTGTTTCATAATCTCCCTATGCTCCTTCAAAATTCTGCCCATACCATCCCACATTTTATTTAATTTCTCTAATTTCTCTTGAGTCATGAATGTAGCGTAAGCTTCTATATGTGCCTCATTCAATGAGTTATAATAAGTTGCAAAGGAGTGTAGAATCTCGTTCTCAGCTGTCAACGTATTTTCCATTGTTCTTCTGTTCATATGGATGCTAGCTTGATTGTAAGCTGCACCACAAGCTCGATAATATAGTTGAAGATTATATTCAATGAAGGAAGCGGTGAAACCTTCAGATGCAGTGTTAAATTTACTGTATAGTGGCCCTGTCATCCAGTTCATGAGTTTGTCTTCTGGAGGTACTCTTGCTCCTCCTGTCCAATCAAAATCTGCCATGATATAGTTGTGTTTTTAATAAACACTAGTCAAGAAGCCAAGGGAGCACTTGAGAGAGGGGGGGTAAGAATGGAACTGAAAAAAGGCTGTCAAAATACTTCTGTTTATATACATTCTTTCACTTGTTCATCAGACTCAAAACTGACAAATGAAAAGCAAGGTGATTCACATGCAAACTCTCTACATGTGTATTTTGCCCCAAACTCAACCCCACCTTGCCAAGAACAAACAAGTCCGCATTGAAAACAATTCGAAGTAATCAGGGTGAATTATTGCATACCATTTCGGAATAATAAATGAATTGGGTAGCTGGTAGAGCTCTATAGAATATCATGTTAATAGGAATAATAACCTTGTGAGAGCTTTACATTGAGCAATTGATAGACAAAGTGAAGAGTTCACAATTGGGAATATTACATATTCAGAACTGGGCCAAGGTTTTTGTGGCAACTTTGTGGCACAGAACCCCACAAGAAGCAAAGTCTGAATGCATAAATGTGGATGCAATGATTATCAGTTCATTCTCAAAGGTGCAAGAAAACAAATTTGTAAGCAGAATAGGAAAACATGGGTTACAAAATGAGATGGAAAGGTTTAGAAATTAAGAGATAGACCTCTTAAAGGTGAATGCTTGCATGAACCAAAAAGTAGTTATGACTGTTATTTCGTCTTGATTCATATGCACAGCTTTATGATTTAAGTAAAGTAAATAAGCTCTTTTGGAGAACGAAATTTATCTAAAGTCTTATTCATCGATATTTTCGTCGAAGCCATAAGGGGAAATAACACTACCCTGTAAGTGCAAATAACTCAGATCATCGTGGAATATTGGAGCGTCATCATCGAAGGCGCTTTTACGCCAGAAATCTGCCTTCGATGAGCTGTTTAATGATGGTGCAGTCGCGTACAGAGCATCCTTGAATTTTCGAGCTCGACTTGCTAGATCCTCCCCGTTGACGGTTTTTGAAAAGACGTTTAAAAAGGTCTCAAGACGAATCAGTTCCTCCGTGTTATAATGGTGGGCGGGAAAGTCGACATCTTTGTCGGGCCAAAAGCGGATCCATGATAAGGGCCCGGTGGAATCCTTTCCGCCTTTAGAACGATGAGGATATGGCGGGAGAGAGTCGCATGGGTCATGGCGAAGGCAAAGAACGGAGAATATGTCCTCTTCGAAGTCTTTCCCCAACCTCCCTTCGACACAAATAGTCGAATCTCCTTCAGCGACGCAAGCGAAAGAACGATAGAATTTGCTTCGCGCGATGTAAAGCTCTTCGCCTGACGCCTTCAGACCAGCTAAGATTGGAAAATGACCCGTTGCGTCGTACGGAGTAGCGTTTGACCCTTCGCCAAATGACAAGCGAGTAGCCGGATGCCACATCGCCATGTCCCTTTCAATAGCCATAACGTCCACGGAAAGCTCGCGATCAATTTGAGACCTAATGAATTTTGATAGTTGCCCTTTCATAGCCGAACCGTCGCTAAAAGAACAAATTTTATCTGTCATCAAGAGAAGAAAAGGAGAATCCATACTACGCACACTACATGAGTCTGTCCTTCCGATTGGAAGCGGAACAGAAACCGACCGCGATAGTAAATCGTGCTGAAAGGATCCCATTCTCCTTCGTCAACAAGACTGTTAAGTTCCACCGCAAGCTCCGGCGATAATAGTAATCGAGACATAGGCATATGATTCGCCGTCGTGGCCCACAATGCGATTTTGCAGTACCGGTCCAACGACGCAAATCTCGACAAAAGGAAGCTCGAAGCAACTTTGTCCTGAGATGTACCACTAAGCAAAACGCTACTCAGGGGAGCGGAAGCAAGGTTGGGGAAATTACTCACGCGTTCTCCAAACAAGTTTCGAGGCACAAGATTGAGGAAAGAAAGTCGTCCCATTTCCATGACTGCGAAGGAACGAGCGAACCCGAATTATCCGTCGAGTTACGACTGATATGCTCCCCCGAAAGAGCGAATAGCGAAAGGTGACAGTACGCAAACCAAATCTCCTCTGCGAAAACAGTTGCGTCGAATTTACCGCTCGCAGTTGCGCGTAGTGTTTGGATGAACGCGATCTGATCTTTGGCGTCTTCCAAAGGTCCTCCCGACAGCTTTTGAACAAAGTCGACAAGAAAATCTATGTGCACCAATGAATCCAGAGACCAGTCGTGGACGGCAGTGAAAGTGTATGCGTCTTCTCGTGATAAATCGCGTGCGTCGCATTCTATCCGCGGCTTCTTGAGAAATTTATCAACAATCGATGACATTTCTTGAGGTGCGCTGGACATCGAATACACATATCATTCCACGCAGAAAATATTGCGAAAGAGATCGAGAACGAACCGATAGAACGACCAAGCTAAGTCTTTTATGTATGATTTTGACTCGACGAGGTCGGTTTGATGCTGTAACGCCAGCGGGCTTAATTGAGCGATGCAACTGTTGACGTTTGACCACTCAATTATCCCAGGCGATTCGTAAGCAGTTTTCATATACTGTCCCCACATATAGCTGTACGCCTCGATGTAGATCGATCGCGGTTCTTTCTGACCTCCAGGGAAGTGAAGCTGGAATAAATGCAGAAGATATCGCGCAGCGAGAAACGAATAGTCAGGATTTCTGAGTCGTGAACGTAAGACATATGCCTCGGTTCGAATATTTGGGTAACTCACCTCAGTGAATATACAAGTAATTTCGTAAATTTCGACGGCCTGTACGGACGAGAGTAAGCACCGTCTTCGCTGACTTCTATGCTCCTGCCTTTACGAGCAACTGCTTCGGACCATAATCTATGAATTTGGGCGCTCACGATGCACTGAAGTGCTCTAGAGTGCGTCATAGCGAGATCTTGCTCTCGGTATTTGGGCGCAAGTCGACCCAAATCGCATCCAGATAATGCATCGCGGATGAGTGGATCCTCGACACAGAGTTTCATAATCTCCTCTAGGGCCTGAAATTGAGTACGGCGGACTCGCGATCTGATGCGTAGTCAATCAAAGAATGCCGCTTTTCACAATTCAACGCACCTTGTAAATTCGATGAGTTTCTTACACAGCTTTTTCAGACTTTTAAGTTCGGCCTTCGAAAGCTCTGGAGGTGTTTTGTGACGTCGAAAAAGAGGGCGATCGTCGTGTTGGCAAATTTGGCGGATGGCCCGGACGACATTTTCGGGATCAAGGCGAAGTTGGATCGCCATTGCGCTCATGGCCGTCTCAAGCCTCTCTCCCACGAAGTCGAGAAACAACCCAACAGTTCGCCCTGCTCCAGGTAGATTGGGGGCGGTCGCGTCGGTATCGATTGAAGACGCTGAATCAAAAAGATCGCCGGCAATCTCTGGATGAACAGCGTCGACACGATCCAAGTGCGCTACTTGAAGATCATCCTGAGTTGTTCTTGACGAGCTTCGACGAAACCGAGCTGCGTAGTTGTTCATGACCGATTCGAGCTTTCCTCCTAATCCATCGTAGAGGTTGCCCACATTGCGGCCAGGCCCAGGGAGATTAGGCGCCGTTGCGTTGCTATCGATAGACGAGCTCGAGTCAATCCGCGAAAGATCGAGGTAGATGTTCGGCGTTGAATTCATGATGTCCTCGTTGCGAATCTGATGTACAGCAGTTTCGAATCGTCCCGTAATTGACCATCGAGGGAGAGGGGAAAGAGTTGAAAGGACGACGCGCTGCGTCTCGTGTGGTTCCCATGTGAACGTGTACGGGCGATGCGATCTGATGATGCGAAAGAAGCGACATAAAAATATCGAGGTGGTGTGGGAGCGAGCTCGCAGTCGCTAGAGAAATCCAGATCGATGAAGAAAACATCAAATGAACATAAATGCTTGTAGAAAATCAGAGTGGAGTGAGGAAGCGAAAGACAAGCGAAGCTGGATGGGATCTCACCTCGAGATAAAGATGACCTTGAATTGTATTTCGCTCTCCTTCGAAATTGTTTCGAAGTCGCTGTTGCCTTACGTCCTCAGTCGAACCCTCTCTGTGCGATGTAAGAGGGGAGAAATCGAGCAACAATACTCACCGTCGAACACCATTTCTGCATAGACACTGGCGATGAGGAATATCATCGATATACTCTTTGAACAATTAATGCTGACGGCCGTCAGCTAGAGATTATATGAGCGATGCAGAGGGCGTACCGTAGATCTGAACCCGATAGCTCTACGAGGACAGCGTACCCGTGGAGATGAAGGTCGAAGGAGATGGGGAAACCCCAATTGGAATTGACAATCGCGTTGAGAGGTCGAAGAGCGTGAGGGTAATAAGAAGAGGAGATATTGGGACTAGCAATCTCGAAAATATAGCGTGGGAGGACGGAAATTTTGGCAACAGGAAACAAAAGGGAGAGAAACAAACGGAAAGAAAAATCTACTCCTCATCCATCGTCCGTGACGAGGATCGGACGAGAAGCACGTATGATGAGGAATGACAAATCAAACGTCATCGTACTGATAAAAGAGACCATCTAAACACCGAGAGCTCGCGACCAAGCGACTGCTTTGCAATGAAAGCAGATGTTGCAAACGCTAATTTTCGGGAGTCGCTCAAACCAGTGGGCGAGGACGGTAGGCCCCCAACGCGAACATTTCGATGTAAATTGAGAATGGAAAGGAGGGAGTATAATGTAGGGGAATTCTGAGTAGAGATCCACAAGGCGACGAACATGATAAAGCAGAAATCGACAGCAAACTGAGAGTTTAAAAGCAGACCCGAGTCTGCAGCATGAATAGAAAGTAATTAAAAAGGAAATATCAAGAAGAAAGAGACGCTCCCAGTCGAAGTATGCATATACAGATTCCTACCGCTCGATCGCGTTTTGCGAGAGCTCACCGAATGTTGAGCGCACCATCGCTTATGAATGCGTATTAATGCAGACGATCGGCGAGGTTCGGAGTGTCGTGACAGATGGAGACGGTAGGAATCTGTGTATGATTTTGAGCAAGCGAGGAGTAGGGGAACATAGCCCGAAGGAAATAAGAAATGAAAAGTGAGATAATGGAAAAGAGAGGAAATGATCACGAAGAGAAGGAGATTAATTGACGAAAGTTTCCAGTCGAAGAGAAGAAGAAAAGGGCCGTCAACAATTTAAGAAAACATAGATCTGGAAAAACGCACGTGCATCCGGGACAGAACAATATACTTTTCAACGCTTTTTATGAGACCATACAGCTCGATGCGCAGCCAAATCCCGGGTCAGCGCATCGTCTTCATGCTTTCAATGTGTGCGCCAGAAGCACATCGTTTCGATCCGTGCGTAAGTGCCCATGTCGTGGAGGAAATCCTATCTTCGATACAAAGATGTAGAAGAGAAGGAAAGTGCTTACAGCCTGAGTCATCCGCCGAAAAGTGTAGCGCATAGCGCAGAGAGCGAATGGCAGCGATTTGAAGGATATCGAGAACCATAGAGAGCCATCGAGGGAGATCTGAAAGCAGATATGAGATCCTGAAGCCCCGTTGCGGTTAATTTGATCTCAAGCAAACCTTGAGATCAAGCGACAAGACACGAGATTCGATATCTCTGTGCCTTCGGCGACGTCTTCCGATCGTAATCGATGGTATTCTGCGTCAAGAGATCGTGGGATTGGACTTTGAAGACAAACTAATGAGAGATTTACTTGTTGGGCCTGAGTTCATCCTGAGTCGGAGGAGACAGATATCTGGATGAGCACCTCCAACACTGTTATTCGAATGGCTGAGAAGTTCAAGCAGCACGCAGAAAGAACAGCGCAGTTATAAGATCGTTAAAGATCTGAATGAGAAAATATTTGTTATATGATAGTGGGCGATTCTGGATGAAGTTGCCTTATTGTACCTTTCGATCTCGTTGAAAGAGGTCCGAGTGCGCACGAAGAGAAATGATAGACACCCTACGCTCTTTATTTCTCTCTCGATCGACCGTAGATCGAATTCTGAATCAAGAATTTATCTGAAATGGTTTTCATCGTAAGATAGGAGCAGAGGAGCAATTTGTGGACGACTGACGGCTTGAGTGTCGTTGACAGCATTTCTTCTGGTACCTCAGTTGTAGAAGAAAATATTTGTGGTATTTGGAAGAAAGGTCGACAAGATGGAGAGCCGTCAGAACGTGGAGGAGGAGGAGGAGGAGGAGAAAGGGAAAGCGACAAAATCTGCTTACCGGAAGAAACCGTGATGGCTCGGATCGATCCGGTGAGCCGGTCATGCAACACCCAAGACTTGAGGACACACTGCGTGCAAGGGCGCATATTTTCGTGGAAAATAGTGCTGAAAGAGGCATCAACATAGTTTAATCAATTTCAAGGTCATCTTTTGGGAAGATAAGGTCTGTAATTGTATACTTATCTTGATCATTATCTTTCAAAGAGATAGCCGTACTGAGATATTGAGGGTATTTACGTCAAAGATAGCCTGCAACTGAATTGATTCAGGCGCCTATTTCTCAACGAAAGCGGCTAACTCTTTGTTTGGCTATTTCGGCCCGAAATACAAGTCAAAATGTTTTTCTTAACTTGTCTCCTATTTTGGATCAAAATAAGTTTAGATATAGCGGACATATATTGATGTCTCTCTCATGACTATCTCTTTGGGAAATAGCCGGCCTTGCACGCAGTGACAGTGAATGCAATCGCCCCACCAAGTTACGACGGTTTGGCTTATATAATGCGGTGACTTCCCACGCAACATGGAGGGTTGTCGGACGTTGAGTTAAGTCCTCCGTGCGCGCTGTGGGTCCACCTTCTCACCAACGCTTCGCAGCTTCGACAGCAGCGCCTAAATGCCTACCGCGGCAACGGATGCTGTCGACGATCCCGGCGGCGATGAACTGCGTCAATGCAAGCGATGCGACGTTTACCTCCCTCTCCTCGACTTTGACCTCAAGAGGAGAGCCGTAAAATTTGCCGGGGAACGCGTCTTGACGTGCAAGACGTGCACGAGAAAGAAAGAAGACAGCGCGCGTAATGTCAAGAAAGCGGCCAAATGCAATAAGGAGAATAGACGTACCGACGGCAACGGAAGCGATAGCGACGCGTCCGACGCGTCAAATGGCAGCGAAGCGGATCCGTACAGCGACGTCGACTTCCTCGATCTCCCGGTGATATCCATCGAGAGCTTCCTTACGGTGCTCGGCGGTAAGCAAGGCCAGGAGGTGATCAAGCTTGCGGCACGAGTGGATACCTCAAGATTGAAGGAAGGCGGAGCGAGTCTGAGAGAACGGGCTTCGAAGTTGGCGGAGTTGGTTTGGGAGGAGACGAAGTATCGTTTTGTGTACGTGTCCGAGTTCCTCCTTGCGTCTCATTCCGCTCATCAATTAAACGTGAATAGTTACCAAGGACAATATAAGACAACGTCCCGTTTCAAATTCCATTGCGCCCAGAATGTAAAACGGCAGCGGAAATCGCGTAAGACGGACGACAAAGCGAAGCAGAGGGACAAGGAGCGTATGGTGTGCTTTGACTGTAACGGCTGGTTGCATATCAAATTCTGCGATAATGATGAGATAGCCAATATCAAATTCATTCATTTGGAGGATCACGTCATTTACTACAAAATTGATATTCCTCCCGAAGTAAAGCAACTCGTGCAAGAACATCCAGACTTGAAGATGGACGAGGTATGTACCCATTTTCAAATGAAAACTATACAACTCCATGCTCATAATTCACGCAGTTGTGGAACAGAATCCTCAAACTACATCCTACCCCCTCCTTCACACGCAAGGCCGTCTACGAGATTTTGGCCGCTATCGACCGCAAGAAGTGGCAGCGCGATGCCGACGAGCTAAAATCTGCTCGTATTTTGCTCGAGGAGCTTTCTCGAGCTGCCGCGGAAGGGGCACTCGCCAACATCGAGACAATTTTCATCGGCGAAGAGCCTGGGCATACAGCCCTTTCGT
This sequence comes from Schizopora paradoxa, assembly GCA_001020605.1. Lineage (NCBI taxonomy): Eukaryota > Fungi > Basidiomycota > Agaricomycetes > Hymenochaetales > Schizoporaceae > Schizopora > Schizopora paradoxa. Next base: position 41,327 of record KQ085894.1, read on the forward strand.
TCGCGTTTCCCACCCATCTCAATGACTGGGCTTCCAAGATCCGCGAGCTTACGATGGATTCTGCATGTAAGTGCCTGTATTTCAGCAATCAAATCTCGAGTCTTAAGTATAATCATTTAGGGAACACAAATGGCTCATCTTATGAGCTGTTTGCGCTGCTTGGCGAGACGTATGGGAAAGGTCTCCCGCTCGCTTACCTTCTGGTAAGATCGGATGGCACGGGTCCCCAGGGCGCGAAAGAGCGACTTCTCAAGAGCTTCTTAAAGCACATCAAGACGAATTGGAAGATACGACCGATTGTTACGCTCACCGACAAAGACGCGAGCGAGATTGCTGCATGCCGTGAAGTATTCCCAGAGGCTGCGCATCTGCTTTGCTTTTGGCACGCTCTGCGAGCCTTCAAGACTCGCCTATCGATCCTACGAAGAGCGCCTGCTTTCTACAATGTTGATGAAGCAATTGCAGAATTTCCGTGGATTGATCGATCATTTGTTCCAGTGAAACAGCTTGGTCGACCTCTCGTGAGTAACAGGGTCCGAGTATATTATGCATTGCTCACCTTATCTCCAGGAAGAGCACGAGAGCTACGTTGCTACCCGCATGATCCCCGAGATCAAGATTCGCTTCAATGGCGAGGTCCAAAGTGTTCGCATCCCAGAGCGCACACGGCTCACCATTCGAATCAAGCCTCTTGGCGATCGGACTAACACTGGAGAGAACGTGACGCCGACAGAGAGGGAGCCAGCTCCGGAGGAGTCCAACCTCGGAGATATGGAGGACAGTGACGCTCTAACAGATGACGATGTAGATTCTGACGGGGATGAGGAGGGTGTCGATGACCCGGAGGTTCGTAAGTGGTTACGAAAGGATGTGCCCGACATGGATCAAGACGACGCACCAGATTGGATGGTCGACGAGGGCGAGAAACCCGTCAAAGATCCCAACTATGTCTTCTGCCCCGCTATTCACCGACATCAGGCTCTTCGCATATTCACAAAGCACTACTGTCAACATCAACTGCTACCTGAGCGTGATGTGGAAGGTCAACTCACCCCGCTCGAAATCCGCACGAAGGCTGTATCCGAGATGTACCAATATTGCAAGAAACGCGGCTTGCGAGAACTCTGGGGTTATGCGTGGGCGTCTTGGTACTCTCCTGCGAAATGGAAATTATGGGCCCGATCGAATTCAGAATACATCACTCGCCTTCGAACAACAATGAACGCGGAGAACCACTGGCGGCAAGTGAAGCACAACCACTTGCATCACCTCATCCGCCCTCGCCTCGACCAGCTCGTTTGGATCCTGATCACGAAGGTCTTCCCCCAGTACCACGCCAATGCCAATATTTTGAATGTCGGGTATCGATTGGGGAGATTCAAGGCGTTAACGACATCGCAGGAGTACTTCAAGCGCGAGTGGAAACGTCTCGCCGCGTTGCCTGCGAGCGGCGGGAATGAGAATTATCACACGGATGTCAAAAAGTGGACATGCCGATGTGGTCAGCAAAAGTACAACGCTCACCTTCTCTGCAAACACCTCGTTCAGGCTGTCTCAACCCCTCCATCTGCATTCTGGCACCGCGTTGCTCGTAGACGGACGATTCCGTTCTATATCGACCCGGACTTGAAACCAATACGCGACGATCTGGCAACGATGGGAAATGAAAACGACAATGATGACCCAATGGGCGGTTCTATCACCGAAGGCGACGATCGAGAGTGGGACGGCTCAATCGATGCACTTCGTGGCGGAGGCGCATGGCGTACTCTGCTTGAAGGATCCGCCAAATCAACCTCTGAAGAGCACAGTGACGTATTGGGGAGACGGTCGGGTGAAACGAGAGACGATACTACGGATGTAGGATGCGTGTCAGACTTGTCCGAAGAGCCTGAGCGAGCCCATTCACCAGCAAGCAGCGAAGGAGTCGTTGAAGATGCTCTCGATGGTCCGTGCTCGGATGAGCATTTTGGGAGCGAGGGCGAAGACGAGGTGTGTTCTATATTTCTCGTTAAAACTTTCACCAATTAAATGATGAAAAGCTGGCAGAAAATATCGCGCTTTTGCGACTTCAAGCACAAGATATGCGAAAGGCGGCCGACATTATCGAAGAACAGCTCCCTCACCGAAGCTCTATATGGATCAAGAGCATGGTCAGCCAGGGAATTGGGAAACGTGCGAGTGCTCTAGTGAACGACGTTAGATGGGCGACTCGTACAGGGCGAACGCGATCTACAACGTGGGCGCGAAACACCCAGGAGCAGCGACGCTCCGCGAACTTAATGGGATACCATTATGGAACAACAGCGTCAATTTCGGACTAAGTTGCGTTGTCCGCGCTCTTGCGTCAAGTCCACCCGCTTGCTCTCAAGTTCGTGACAACTTGCTTCGAACATCATCTTCGATATCTTTATTCATATGTATTCCTATTTACAATTGCTTCTCCTATTTTTTCTCTCTCATTTGTATAGAGCAGAACGTGACTTCTATCTTTCTCCTGTATTTCTTTCTCCAATACATTTTCTATCTACCTCTGAAGCTGCAGTCTGTCCCCTTCGAACGCGTTGGACTTGGCCAAATCTTCCCCCCAAGCATCGTGGGAAGTCACCGCATTATATAAGCCAAACCGTCGTAACTTGGTGGGGCGATTGCATTCACTCTTGAGGACTCTTCACTTCCTTTCGACGAAAGCCATCCAACCGTCAATTTATCAAGGACAATTGCATCTTTACTCGCACACTTGCACTTGAAGGCCTTCGACGCACGACGGAACTCTCTCTGTTGCCGATGCCATGAGAGGAAGGCTTGCACTCCAAGCTCATCGACCCGACGCCATCCACGAATCGAACGATTAAGCGTCGTCGACAACTCCAAGTCAATCTCGAGGGATATCTGTGGGTGTAAACGAGCTATCATTTCAGGAGGAACCTAGCTTTGGGAGAGCGAGAGCAAGTTGGATATCAAGGTGCGTTCTCTGGCCATCGTGCTCCCTGTCCACGTTCCTGAACGCTTTCTTGCTCATCTATCATCATTCTTCGCCATCGCCGCATTTAAATCGTGCAACATCCTACACCCCTCGAAGAATGAAGACTAAGCTGGCTCTTCCGACCGTTTCTTGCTCGACCAGGAGTTTTGGCACGGACCTCATTCCTCTCACGTCGACGACGGAGCTCCCTCGGACAGCAGGCTGCTGGATCGGAAATTCATTCCATCGGAAGTCGATAATCAAGCTGAACGAAAGGAAGTTTGCATAGAGGCCATCTTGGACGACTTGAGGGTGGCTGTCTTGTAGCGAGCGGTAAAGGAGATTACGAGGTACGTCAGATTGACGTTTTTGTCCTTCACCGCGCTGACGATGTTTACACAAGTAGCTCAAGTCTCATCAAGTGCTCGTTGAAGCGCGACTCTAGACTTCTTTAAGCGACGAGCGCGCGCATCGAACACTCGGAAGATCGCGTTCTCGGAACCCGAAATCGCTCTATAGCTGCTGCTGCAAGATGAAGGCGGACGAGTAGACCGCTTTGGAGGATACGTGCTCAGAGACGAGTTTCGATGGTGTCGGATCATGTCGTTCATGAACGTAAGTCGTAAACCCGTATGTTTTCCTTTCGAAGAATGATCGAAATTATTCCTTCAAGCTAATATCGCCCTCTTCTCTCTCCTCCATTCCACCCTCCTTTCTTTTTCCTCCTTTGAACTCTACGCGGGATTCCGAAGCAACACCTATACCTCCTCCTGAATTGCTCGCGTCGCCGTCAATGCTCTCACTTCCATCCGTTCCATCCTCTCGATTTTACCCCAACACTTCACTCGTTTAAATCACCCTTTCGACGACGACCACGACGACGGTAGACGGTGAATGGGAACTCTGAACTTGTTCTTGAGAGAAGCGAAGCGATAGCATGCGTACTCCAAGCGAGGATTTCGATCGTACAAGCAACAAGATTCGAGGTCGCGCCGCACGCTCGACACGATTTTTCGTTACGATGAGAGCATCTCGTCCTCTCCCGTCGTCTGCTGTACACGCCCAAGAACCGTGTCCACTGTTTGTCCCCACTCTCTCGACACGATATCTCACTTCTCGCTGTCGAGCCCTTTCTCCGGACCTCCCATTGACAAACGAGCGACATTTGGGGCAAAGGCCGTAAAATTCTCGACACTTCAAACTCCGCCCTTCTCCTTATCCGCATTCCTTGAGTCTATGGCAGATCTCACATAGACCCGTCGTCATTCGTCGTCCGTCTACGATAGACCTCAAGACTGCGTCGAAGATCTCATTCAGGAACGGCCGGCGCTTCGATTTACGAAGGATGATTCTGGACCCAAGCCGACGGCTGCGATAGCGCGTTCATGTTTAGGCTTCTAAACTTGTCGCCGCTCATTCCACAGGATACTTCTAGAAATGGAATTAAGAGGACGATGGAGACTACCTTTCGCTATAACCCTCGTTCCTCTCAATATCGCTAAATAAACCAGATCTGTCGTCATCGTCAGCAAGATTTCTCCTGAAAGAGCTTGCCTTTCTGCGAATCGACTGGGATGGTTATCACTGAGCTCTTGTCGCATGGCGCCACTCGGACGAATCTCAAGAGCTGTTAGGCAACGGGATTTCCTCTGGAGCGGCTCGATTAAAAGCCGACGTGAATTCTATCTGCAAGTCTGACCATGATGCCTGTACACGAGGACGCAAATGATTTCCGCCACACTGATTCGTGACTCCGAGGGAGAACGCTCTGCATGCTCTGCTAACCTCAGTCGAAATATCTCTTACTCGATGTGAATTGTGACAGTAGACGTGTATGTCCTGTATTTTTCTATTGTGAAAAAATAACTAACGATACTCCCGGTTTAATCCCAGAGACTTTTACGTTATATCATGACGTACACTTCTTGAGTAGGCTTATCCCGCTCCACCTCAACGCTGATACGTCGCCTCTAATGAATCGCAGACTGTCCGTATGCAGCTATGTGGTATCACCGCCCGTGCAGGTCATCTTCGCATGGAGACCACACGGAGCACAGCGTGTCGTCCTTTCGTCTCTTCCTCTCATCCCTCCATCTCAGTTGGCCTCATAACGCTTCAAAGCTTCCGCGTCTCGCTTAATCGCTAACATGGATTCAACTAACAATCTCTACACCGATCTCTCGCGTACCAACTCGAGCACATCTGTCGACACTAATGCGACGGCGCCTAATCTTCCTGGGCCCGGTCGTAATGTGGGGAACCTCTACGCTGGCTTGGGAGGAAGGCTCGAAACAGTCCTGAACAGCTACGCAGCGCGTTTCGGCCGACGCCAGCCAGAAGCAGCTCAGGATGGGGGTCGGCAATGCCTGCGACGGAACCGTGACGACTTTTTCGTGTGGCGTCGTTCCCACGACCCTCCAAAACGCGCAAACGGCCTTCGAGAATTGACCCCAAGCATTCACGGCATAGCCTCATAGAATATTTCTCTTTGAAGTAGACTATAACATGTACACACATATATAGTATCCAAATATGAATTTTAGAGATTTTAGCTTGTACGAGGTGATTTGCGATGAGCATATCTTTCCGTCGGACCGGTGTGCAAAACGAGTCCATGGCCATGCAGGCCACGCGCGACGGGTCCAGACGCGTCGTTTGGCGGGTGCAAATTGAGGACTTCCGTGACCGAAAAGTTAATACAGCTTCTACACTCAACTTTTTTGCATAACATAAAACATGAAAGTTGTTCACAATGTGCTAAAGAGTATTTTGTACGGAGAGAAGCCATTTCAGCTCCCCTGTAAAAAGGTATAGACCATATTTTCTGAGTAAATCTCTATTCATTTCACCGAAAAGTATTTTGGTAGCAGATTTCTTCGTACATTCTAATCTCTAGACAACATTGTATGCATTTGTGAAGTTTGAGATTTTTTGACCGATGTGCTGGCGCTGTATTAAAATTCTCGTAACGCGAGTCAGTTGGTGCCAACTTTTCGAAACCCAACTCGCGGCAACACGACTCGAACGGACTTAGGGCCGGTCTCCCAGAGCCCGTGGGAAGGCACGGGTCCATGGACGGAATTGCCGACCCCCACTCAGGATGCACTTCCAATAGTGCTATGGAATCACGCGGATGCTGATCGCGACGGGCGTGATGGAATCGACTCGATGTCAATGGAAGCTTCAATCGACTCGGACGCAACCGCCCCCAATCTACCAGGGGCGGGGCGAACCATCGGCCTTTTTCTTGACTTCGTGGGCTCGAGGCTTGACACAACGATGAACGCATTGGCCGTACAACTTCGCCTTGACCCCGAAAACGTCGTCCGCGCCATCCAACAAATCTGTCAACACAACGAGCGCCCTTTCTTTCAACGTCATTCAAGCATCCCTCGCCTCTCGATTTCCGAACTCAAGAGCTTAAAGAAGCTTTGCAAGAAACTAATCGAGTTTACGAGGTACGTTGTAATGCAAATGCTCATTTACTTTAATAACTTGCTACTCAGATCGCGAGTCCGGAGTACTCAGTTTCGGGCTCTGGAAGAGATCATGAGACTTTGCGTTGACGACCCGCTCGTCCGTTATGTACTATCTAGGTGTGATTTGGGTCGCCTTACGCCCAAATACAGAGAAGATGATCTCATCGTTGGGCACACGAAAGCCCTTCAGTGCATAATGAGCGCCAAAATTCATAAACTGTGGTCTGAAGCAGTTTCTCGTAAAGGCAAAAATATAGAAACCACCAGTGAAGACACGCACTACACCCATCCCTACAGACCCTCAGAATTTACGGAACTACTCGTGTTTTCTCTGAAGCAAGTATTCTAGATGTTCTTAGCTGAGGAAGAGCACTAACTTTGATTATCCAGAAATCCTGATTATTCGTTTCTCGCAGCGAGATATCTTCTTCGTATATTTCAGCTTCACTTTCCCGGAGGTCAGAAAGAACCACACTCAATCTATATCGAAGCGTACAGCTATATGTGGAAGCAATATATAAAAATTGCCAGCGAATCTCCAGAAATAATTGAATGGTCGAACATCAACACTTGCATCGCCCAACTCAGCCCTTTGGCATTGCAGCATCGCGATGGTCATATTGGATCAGAATCATACGTCGGGAAGATAGCTTGTGCATTCTATCGGTACGTTAAAATTGATTTCCTTTCACAAATTGGACGTAAGAATTCTGTAGTGCACCTCAAGAAATTCCGTCGATTGTGGACAAATTTCTTAAAAGGCCTCGAATAGAACGGGAAGACTCGTCAGTCACTGCCATACATAATTGGTCACTTGACTCGTTGACCAATCTCTATTTCCTCGTGGATTTTGTCCAAGAGTTGTCGGAGGAGCCCTTGGAGGACGCTGAAGATCAGATCATGTTTGTCCAAAAACTTCGAGCTACCGCTAACGGAAAATTCGATTCGACCGTCATTGACGGAGTTTGGTTCGCATATTGCCACCTCTCGTTATTTGCACTTTTGGGAGAGCATATAAGCTTAAACGCCACAAATAGCGAATTTCCGCTCGTTCCTTCGCAATCTTGGAAATGGGACGATTTCCTTTTCTCAATTTCGTTCCTGGAAACGTTGTCGAATACTTTGTGAGTATTTTCTGCCTCTTTTCTTCGATAATGCTGAAATCTGATAGCGCCTGTAGTGGTGAATCCGACGGCAAAAGTTTGTCGGATTTTCTTATCTCAAGATTTGCATCTTTAGATCGATATTGCAAACGCGATGTGTGGGCCACAACAAATCGCGCTGTACTTCCATCCCGATTGCTATTTTCACCGGAAGTCGCAGCAGGGCTCAATAATCTTGTCGACGAAGGAGAATGGGATCCCCTTAGCACAACGTACTATCACGGTCCTCTTCTTTTCCGCTTCCAATCGGAAGGAAATATTTGTATAGTGTGCGTATTTCGGAATGCTTATTTCCATTTTCCCTGAGGACACTGAAGTATCATTTCACTCAGCGATACGACGTCCGCGAAAGGGCATCTTTCAGTATTTGTTAATTCTCATATTGATCGCGGGATGACCGTGGATGTCATGATAATCGAGAAGGACATTGCAATGTGGCATTCCGCAACACGCTTCTCGTTCGAAGGACCCACGAAGGGTACACCGTACGACGGGATGGGTCACTTCTCGATATTAGCGTATACAAAAGACTCGGGCGATCAGTTCTATGTGGCACGATGCAAGCACTTCCGCTCCCTTTCATGCGTTGCCGAAGGGGAATCGTCTATTTGTGTGGAAGGTCCTGAAGGAGAGAGCGTAGATGAGGTCACATTTTCCGTCCTTGTTCTTCGGCACGACCCAAGCGAGACCTTCCCGCCATATCCTCGCCGTCCGAAAGGTGCAAAGGATGCCACCGGGCCTTTATACTGGCTTCGCTTTTGGCCTGACAAGGATATCGATTTTCCGGCTGAACATTATAACACGGAGGAACTTATTTGCTTAGAGGCCTTCTTGAACACATTTGCGAAATCCGTGAATGGAAAAGATTCGATGACGAAGCGGTTCCATAAACTCAAGGAGGCTCTGGATACTACCGCACCTCCGCCCTACAGCTCACGATATGCTACTTTCTGGCGCACACATGCCTACGTGGATGGTGCTCCGATTTTCCATGACGATCATAGACAGTCATCTGCCAAAATGATTTTCCCTCCTGGTATCTTCAATGATCTTGAGGGTTAGTACCTCGAGAAGATCGGCTTTCCGGGTGCGTTAAATGAATCAAATTTATATTTTTATATGGAGTTTGACGCGCATTACAGCATACACACCTAAAGTGTACAGAAACTCATGATGTTTGAATTCGTTTCTTTCCTTTTCTATGTAATACAAGCGCTCGAGTCTGAGGTACAGTAGTTTCAAATCCTTCCGCAATTCACCGTCGAAGGAGGAGAGGAAGAGCTGAAAGACGATGTGGTTCCTGTGTAAACAAATACGGGCGATGTGAAATGCCTGATGCATTCGAACGCAGTGACATTATTATATAAACAATCGAAGTATTGTTAGAATTTTATTCATTGCTTTTGTTATTTCACTCAAAAGCCCTTACTTCGTAAGTGCTCAGTTTTTCTGCCTCCTTCAATCATTGAAGAACTGCATAAGCTAAAGAATGCTCGGAATGTTACGATAACCCGCCGTTCTCATTTCTACTCGTGTCTTTGGAATCTCATGGACCACACGTTCTCCTTCGATTTCGTCGATTCTACGGTCGAGCCTTTTCTTCCCAAACCTCATGAAAACGGACTTTTGCGCAATACCGGAGACATCGTACTTTTCTAGCTCAATTTGTATAGACATGAGTCTCAATTTACGCTTGTAATCAACAAATGGTACTTACGCAAATGAAGAGCCATCGATGACCCACAAGTCCTCAATCAATATATCGAATGGAACTGTTTTCCAGTGTACGCCTCCACAACCGATCCGCGCACTTTCATCTCTTCCCACTTGTCTTGATGTTGTTTTTCAACAATCCTCTTCTGTTCTTCAAAGTCACCGCATATCGAATCCCTCTCTCTCTGCTGCGCCGCTGTCATCAACCTTAACGCATCGGGATTCATTCGGAGAAAACGGAAAAGCTCGCTGATCTCTCTATCCGCGTTGCCCAACATCTGCAACTCCTCAGCAATGACTTGATTTAGAGCGCGTAGGAGATTTTCTAGATTTTGGTCCGTCGCGGCGGCTTTGAATTTCTCCAGCAGTTGCTCGCAGACTCTGTCGAAGCGCTTGTTTATTGTGAGAAGGCGGTTTAACTTATCTCGAGCGGATACTAGTAGTTCTTGTAGTTCTTGCAATTGCTGTAATTGTTGTCGTGTTTGGAGCTGGAGATAGGCGCTCGAATTTGAAGCCATGTCGTTCTGATTGATGAGAAGTTGAGGAGATGTTCGGTCTTTATCATAAACTCGATGAGCGTAACTGTCGCGTCATGTCGGTATCTCGCGCGTGTTGTATGCAAATAATGCAATGCAAAGTACGATTTTTTGACAACATTTTAAGGACGATCAATGTTTGCGTCTGATCACAAAGTACAGTACTTCGAATCTTTCGGGGTACGCCCAGCGTTGCAACTCTCATTGTAATTCATCTTTTTTTTTCTGAGCTCGCCCGCGTACCGCCGACTCAAATCAGAAGTACAAACTTAGAAAGTCAAGATACATGTTCGAAATATGACCTTCGAATTTTTTAGATCTGCGCTCGAAGGAACTCTTCTTTGTGTCGATAGCGAAAGAAAGGCGCCACAAAGATCACGAAATTCTTAGCATGTCTCGTCAAGAAAGCAAATGCAAAGAGAATTGTGACGAAAACTGAGATAAGGCGATGGTGTTTCAAAGGCGTCAGAAAGGATAACATCGCAATGACATTGAACTATGTGTGTAAAACATCACAAAGCAACAAAGTGTCACAAACGAAGGAACGTACGACCAGGCACGAGAAAAGAATTCCGGATAATTCACCGTCAAAATTGACGCGAACCCATCAGGTCACAAGATAATAATTCTTTGATCCCTACGAATAAACCTCCAGTGACGCTCGTCGACCAGTTTTTTTTTTTCGAAAAGAAGGAACCGAGGACGCAGGTTGCGAAACCGAGATTTTTATCTCTACTCGAAAGGCGTCGAGACGAGACGAGACGATGGCAAAGGTGACGAAAGACGGGACAGGAGATATCACATCTTCGGAATGACGTAAATGTCTCCCTTGAGTAGCGAGGCATACGATGTAAGACGGAAAGCTGTTGCGCTCCAGCGAAAAAAAAAAGAGATGGAGTATCGAGGAGGAGGACGGAGGTGATAACTCCTCTCGCTACCTTGCGTGAATACGGACATTCCGCTTGTCGTCGAAACACACTTCGGTCGATCGAAGTAGAGAGATATGTTGACAGATGATCAGAGCTTCGACTTAGGTGCATTAGCATTCGCTGCACAAACGTCCATCCGTCAACGAGATACATCGTCCGCAAATGGACCAACTTCTCCCTTTCCAAAGACCGATGTCGAATGAGAATAGAAATTGACAAGGATATGGACGAGAATGGGCCGTGGAGATGTGACGGCAGAATACCGAAAGAGGAGCGGAGAGTTGAAACGTGAAGAAGTGTCCTCTTTCCTTTCGACCATGCGCCGATGGGCTTCGTCCTGAGATCAAGCTCCATCCTGTCCACTTTCGTGACGAAGGTAGAGACGTATGACGAGTCCGAATTCGGAAGAGAAAAAGAGATCTCCTTGATGATGATGTCGAAGGTCGAATGTCGTTGGAAGTTGGGTGACTTAGGGGAGAGGACATGAACGACGAGACACTAGAGAAGATAGACGAGCATGCTCGAATCTAGAATTCTCTTCAAGATGAGCTCAACGTCGCAGTAAACGGGCTGCCCGCAGCGCCATCGCAGCACAATACGTTCTCTTATTCTTCGACGACTAACTCTACTCCCCACGTTTTCAAGAAGCAGAATGATCTTCTCGATTGCAGCGTCGAAGAACGAAAGAGAGAGTTGAAACCAGAGTGCTTGAATAGATATGGTGATGAGCGTGGAGACGAGAGGAACACCCGAAAAGAAGCGTCGGCGTTCAAAACTCTTCAACGCGAGCACACCGCAGCCCAGGACGAAGCTCCATGCGTATTAACGTGCGACGACCAGGTCAAAGGCCCCTCCCATCATCCGAACGTACGAGAAACTGAATCGAACCGAGCACGAAATCAACGTCGAGTGCGCGCTCGCACTTCCTTCCTTCCTTCTCTCCTAAGGTGCCTCCTTCGACGGTGCATGTCTCTCCGGCAATCTCCAGTCTTGCCTCTGCGAACGTTAGAAAACGCCCAGTCTTGAGCAACCGACGGTCAGATCAGTTCTTGCTATCGCCCGTAAGGGACGCGCGAACTCGATGTTGAGTTTCCAGTCCGAAGCTTCTTCAGAAGAAGCTAAGTTCTTTTTCTCTCTCCGCCAGTGAAGCCGTCTTGTCAGAACGAGCAACGGGTCCTTACTTCGACGATCCAATAGTTCGATACCCTCTCCTCTATCTCCACCAAAAGCGAGAACAGCGTTCATACAGCTTCTCCACTCGAACCTGAGCGTTCCCCCGACTCGAAACGTCAAACGGACAAGTCCGGCTGGCGAGCGACGATCCGAAACCAGAACCTCGCATCGGTCCACCTCCACCTCCACCAACCATCTCGCGATATCGCGCTCTCAAGGGTATCGTCTTCGCAGAATTCGTGCCACTTCTCCTATGAGCCTAACTTCATGTCCACATAGAGTCTTCGTGTGATCGATCGATCGTGAAGAAGATCCGATCTGAAGATTGAAAATCGGAAATCGAGCGTCGAGAAGTGATAGATCACTGGATGGAAGAACGGGCGCATAGGTTGTTACGACTCGAGGCTTGGAGAACGAGCTGAAACTAAAAACCCGGGATTCTTTCGTGCTTACGAGAAGCCTTTAAATATTTGATGGAGGTGAGGCTGCGCCCACCAGGTAGATTCGGTAGATTCGTTCGTTCCGTGCGCTGAGTTGTTGGACCGAGGTGAGACGAGGTGAGAATGCGCGATGCAATCGACGATCGTCGGACGATGGCTCAGAGCCGAAGCTGAAGTAACATCGGTCACCCTCTTTCTCTTCCTCATTTTACTAATCAATTCGTCCAATGAATTTGCCTTGAGGGGTAAGCGACCGCTCCGGCGGTCAAGCGTCGAACAACGGAAAGCGGGTGGAAAGTATTTAATCTCCCGACTTGAAGCTCGATTCTTGGGTGGAAGAGACGTAAACTCCGCGATAGCGTGCAGCAAGGAGCTTCTTCCGACGAGACGGAGGAAAGCTTCAAGGAAGGAAGGAAGGAAGCACTCCTTCGAGACTGGCCTGCGACGAGCGCTCTTGGTTGAAAGACAAAACCCAGTTCCGAGTTTTGAGTTCCGATTCGATCGCGATGGAGAAAAGAAGATCTCTGGCCTGAAATTGATGGAGCTGGAGGAGATGATTGGTGGAGGAGTATGGGATCGAATCGTCGAAGGCATATGCAGAGACCTGACGACCGAAGGAGGAAAGTACAGTCCCAGCTCGTCGAGTCGTTGCGACGACATGTCGATAAAGGATGTCCGTCCTCTCAGGCTTTCCACCGGCATAAGCCAATTCGAAGCTTCAATGAGCGTGGTGTGGGGTCGGTGTTTCGTGTTCGCGAAGGCGGAGAGCAGGACGCTGAGGTGTTGTGTCTTTCATCTCACTTGCGCTCGACGACGAAGAAAGAGAAAGCGGAGGCGTCGAACGTGCATCAAAGGACGCTTCGCAGATCTTGAAACGGACGTTGAAACTTGAAGACGATGACGGGAGGTTTGGGAGAAGACGGGTAAGGTCATCCAACGAGCTGATGGGTATGAACTCGGAGTCGGTAGATGGATGGTTGCTCCACGACAGATGGCCTTCTGCGAATCATACAGATCGATCTCGAGTGAGGACCTGTGAGGAGAGCGAGTAAAGAGGAGGAACGCACCTAGGCTTCTCCTTCGTATCTCTCCGTCCAACCTCCTCGCAAGAACAGGTCAACACTCCGCCATCAAGCCCTTCACCTCACTATCCGCGTAGCCCCGTATTGAGTCGATGCAGCGGACGTAGTGCCACAATCCTGTCATCTCGTGTCCTATGAACGCGCGGAGGATTATGAGCGCAACGTAGGCTAGGCAACTCGAAGGATGGATGTGCTGACGAACAGAGAAGTTGACGATCTTAAAGCTTGCTCTTCTTACGGCGCTTCGTCAGAGAGAGACGCTCGTGCTTTCTCCATCGACGTATATCGAATCTCGATCCGCATGGGGTATGACAGGGAGGGCTTTCGAGAAGACGGCAAGCGGAGACTCTCGCGACGCCTCCCCCCAGTAATTCCGAAGACGACCAAAACGTGTGTCGCCGAGGATGATGAATGACGAGAGGAGCGATGGCCGACGTGAATGAGAGGACGCAAGAAAGATCTAGGAGCGGATGCTCTCGAAGGTGATGGAGTGATGAGAGATTGGTGGAGGACAGAGGGGCGGACAAGGATGAACGAGGAAGGTCGACGCGCTGGCGCGTATGGACTTGACGTTGGGTGGATGGCGCGGGCCTTTCGTGGAATCATTGATTCCTCACATACACACTCCCTTGGACTTTCACTTTCTTCTGGAGAGAGGTATGTAGACCTGTGAGACCGCGTAAGGAGCCGGGAGGAGAACGAATGAAGAAGAGAAACGCACCTAGACATCTCATTTTGAAATCTTTGTCCGATCAACAACCCCCGTATTCCAGCACACTTCGCCATCGCCATCGCCATGTCCGCCCTCCCTTACGCAGAAAGGCGTTCGCTCTCTCTCTCTCTCTCATTGTCAACGTCTGAAGCCGGAGCTCGCCCAAACCTCCATCGCGCCCTCGTCGCCAATCATCCTCGTATCTTCATGCAGCCTTCATATTGTGAGCTGTAATCGTGAAATGACCTCGTCGTCATCAGCTCCTACGAATCGCGGAGGGAGGGTCGTGAGCGCAAACTCGGTTTAGCAACGAATGCAGGCATGCGTACCGTTGAACTCGAAGATTCCGTCGTTTAGCTGGGTGCCCTCGAGTTCCAGATTCTTCAAGCGGGCTGAATCGACATTCAACACATTGGCAATGACATGCACTTGAAAACCTCGATAGCAACCCAACGTCGAGGCTCGCAAGATGTAGGCATCGTCCACAAAGTCCGGATGGTGACAACGATTCAAGTTGACGCTCAAAACAGAACCATCGTTGGGCTGAACGACGTTGATGTCGTCAAGTTCATAACCAGATCGCAGAAGCGCGATGGAGATTCGTAGGCCAACAGGTTGAAGTTGAAGCCGTCGACTTCTTCGTGTTGGTCGTGGTCGTCACGCTTGACGTCGATGAACGTCGATCAGCGCGTCGAACGTCCAGAGGACGGCCGGAGATACGCGGAAGCTCATCGAGCCACGCGACCGGGATCATCCGTCCACATCGATCGACGGGAGTCTTTGAACTTGAAGTCTTTGTTTTTGCCTCTAACCACCACCACCACCACCACCACCACCTTCTCCTCTTCTTCTCTTCTGATTCACCTCTCTATTCTATCTCATCAATTCCAACGCGCGAACTGATAACGATAAAGCTCCCTCCGCATACTGCCCATCCGCCATCGTCGTCGGCTTTCCGTTCGCTGATCTCTCTCGATCGCTTTGACGATCTCGACGAATCGAGGATTCGCTTTCGTTCCTCGGCTTGAAACGAAAGCCCATACTTGTCGGATCGTTGCTGCCATGCGAAGGGTGTAAAATCTGTCGTCGTGTAAAGTTGGTCGCACGATGAATGGCAACTTTGGTTCGTTGCACGATGAGTTGGCAACTTTGGTTCGAAGGTGCGTCGCTCTTACCTCTTCTCTTTGGAAATGCTGACGAATCTCTTGTACATATTCCATAGCGATCTACCATCGTATTCTCCCATCCTCCCTCTTCCTTCCCCCATCTCTTTCCGCTTTCAAATTCATCGTCTATCTTCGATCTTCGATCTTCCCATTGCAGTTCCAACCGCACCTCACACCATCTCTGCGCCATCCAAGGACCACGGCAGAACGATGATAACTGAACAGTCCTCGTCTACCCGTGCCTCTTACGCACGTAGCTCCGAGCTTGCGGTTTCATCCAATACCATTGTGCTTGGTATGGCGCACGGACGGACGACGTACCGTATCTTTCAGCATCCGAATTTCCATTCCATTCCATCGTTTCTTCAAACTCCCTTACGCAAATTTCTTCGATCGATCCGCTCGATCCCTTCAGAAATTGCGATCAATAGAACCTTCCTCCGCTTTGGGAGAAAGAGTAAAACGAACTCGCAGAAAGCTCTTGATCGGTTTCGCTCTGAAGTTCTTCTGTCTCCTGTAAGTCTGCGGGACGAGCGGGTGATCGACGATTTTTAAAAACATTCTGTCACGCCACTGTGCCCATTCTTCCTCTTTCCCTCCTTTCCCCTCTCTTTTTTTCCTATCCATCTTCTCCCTCGAGAAAGACGTTCACGTCGAGTTCATTATATTCACGTTCAAACTGTCGTCTTGCAAGCGGGGTGGATATCTTTTTCTTCGCAATCTATTATCACATTTCTGAATTTCTTTCTACATCTCTTTCTCTCAATTCCAGTATGCCCGAGTGAAATCCCCACCGCCCATACACATTTTCTTTACTCGCAGTGTTCGCAAAGGTTTTCATCCGAATCGAATGGGGTTGGGTGTTGGGGAGAAGCGTTGAGGAGCTAGGCGCTTCTTTTGAAGCGGATAGCGGACATCGGACGATTCTTCATTTCGGATTCTCGGCGTCTAATCGCCTCCGGCCTTTCATCTCTCTCATCTTTCAATAGATATTACTGATGTCGAGTCTTCGATAGGCTCAACCCCACTCACTCTACTCCTCCTCCTCCTCACCGCCCCCGACGACGTTCGGTTTTCTCATCGAAAAAACCCTGTGATTTGCAGACGCACGCATGACTTGCGCCGTCTGCTTACCTGCAGGTTTTGTCTGGGAAATTGTAACCATCGTCGGGGGCTTCAAGGAAGAGCTCCAATCTGATACTGCTTGAAGGTACTCACGAACGATTTTGTGATCGGAGTTTTCTTGCGTACGAGTGGATGACTCCATCCTTTCTTCGATCTCGATCTCGTGCTTTCCCCTTCCTCTCTGTCGCGTGTGGCATGCATTTTATTTCGAACTTCCGAATTTCGAGTTTCATTTCAATCCAGTGCTTCCCCACTTTCCGCTGGACTCTTGCATGCCATACCACTCACCGCCCCCGTCGATGGATATGCACCCAAAAAATTCTGATTCGCATGCATGCGCGTTCACTTGTCATGTTTTCAGCGAGTTTTTCAGCACAGTACCTGGTACCGGGGGCGAGGTTTCAGAGGCTCGCTTGAAGAAAGATTGAGGATCACACCAGTTTTTTTTGTGATGTGTTTGTGATGTTGAGAGCTGTTTCATGCGCAATCCGGACTTCGAAGAGCCGTCTTTTTTCTTCAATTGAATTAGCATTGTCTATTGTGCATGTGTAAATGTAATTACTAACAATCATATGAAAAAGAATACACTTCGTTCCTCTACACTACTAGTCGTTGAGGAGATCGGGCGGCGAAGATGAAATTGCAGACAATTTAATTGGAGCGATAGCCTTTGAGATGGAATCTCATCGTCATCGCACCTGCGCAAAGGACGTATATCTAAATAATAATCTAAGCGTTGGAACGAAGAAGGTCACAAGAGCATATGAGATGATAAATTCCACACTATAAAGTATGATATATGGATAATGAAATGAGAGACGCTCCTCCGTTCAAAATCTCGATCATAATCGCGCAATAGTCAACCTCGAACCATATTTTCCACTCTTTCCGCTTCTTTTAGGAGCTTAAACGCACTCTACGTCTCCTCGCAATTCTCTGTTACTCTCCACGCCGTTCTCTTGACCTTGAGCGCCGTTCATGCCGAGAATCGAACGAAAATCGAACGAAGATCCTGTCGAAATATTCTCATCAGCTTCACCTTCTACTTGCTCTGCCCCGCGGCGTGCTCTCGAGCGCGGGGACATCAAGCTGGCATCATCGATATTGTAACTTGTAACTTGAAAGATGTCAAGCTGAAGCTCGTCGGAAGGTCGAGAGGGATATTTCGATTTCCTTTCGTAAATAGTACTTATCAGCTGAAGTTCCTCTGGAAGATTGGATGCTTAAGAAAATGGAAGTTGAAAGTTAGAACTTCGAACGCAACAAACTTATCGTTGACTTTGAGCAAACGACGAATCTCGATGATCGGATAGAGCCGATTCTCGATTAAAATTGGTTTCATTAAGATGGAGAAAAGGAGATTTCTGGCTTGTAGTCAGTGGAGGTCGAGAGGATTATTGTCGTAGGAGTGGGACGTCGGTTTGGCGAAAGAAATTCGCAGTGTTCTGATCGTGAAAGCAGGAACGATGCGTCGAAGATTTGAAGATATAACGCCCAGCCCTCCTGCCGACGACAACGTGTTGATGGACGTAAGACGTCATCTCTCCATCGGTATAGACCACCAAAGTTTCTATCCAAAGCTCACCCAACGTGGATTGTGAGTGTCGTTCGCGGGGACGGGAAGCAGGAAGCAGAGATCTTGCATCAGTTCTCGTCTCTTTTTCAGAGCGCCGAAGGTGAAGGACTGAGGGTGAAGGGTGATGACAGCGGCGCCCAACGCGAGTCAGAGAGTACGCTCGCACAGAACGCTACGAAACGAGCTGAACCGGAGAAACGAAGATCTTCTTCTGACGATAACGACGACCATTCTTCATGATCCAAGGGTTGTTTTCATTCGGAGGATATGTTTCGAGTTTCGAGTTTCAGTTCCGCTTGGCTCGTGACGAGGACAACCGCGTTGGCCTGTAGCTAGAGGAAGGGAGAGGGGGGGGCTGGACGCGTCGACGTGAGAGTACGAGATGTGGTTGGCGATAAAATTTGGCGATACGCAGAGTTTAGGAAGTGTTGAAGAACGGAGGAGGTCGCAACGTTCGTAGCCTTGCTCTTCCGCCGCCACCGTTTCGTAGAAGGTTGGCGGACATCCCTCCTCAGAGTCAGACGTGCACCAAGGCCTAACGTGGAGTAAGATGGGATCTCGGATATGAGAAGTGAGACGTTGTTGGAATATTGCGCCGATGTTCTTCTTCTTCTTCGAGGTCGCCAAAACCACACGTCTTAAAGGGCGACGGACGAAGAAAGTCGCGGCAAACATGCACGCAATTCAATGAAAAGATCTGGGATGAAGGTCGGATCGCGATGGTCGCACAGATGACCGACGATTGACGGTAGATGAGCCGGCGTAAACGAGCCGGAGCTGAAGTTGAACGGATAGATGAACGCTCTGGAGGACCTCTATCCGCCAGAATCGGCGAAAGAAGCGACGGATCTTCATTCGACGCCAGTGATCTTCATTCAAATTCTTGAATATGAGCGAATTGGCCGGTGATTTCTGTGAGGCATGCAGGTCGTCGGTAGAGCACTCCGGGACGAGTGAAGAGGAGGGACGCACCTAAGTCTCTTCTTAAGAGCTCCCATTCCATCTCTTTCGCATTCTCGAAGCTATTGCCCTACAGCAGAAAGGCGACTTCGTTTCACCGTGTATCTCTTTGTGTTCACTGTTTGCTCCCTCGAGACCCACGTCCGAACCATAGCCAGCAACCGACACCCAAGCCTTCATCCAGTCCTCCGTATCGATCATCCGCTGGGTTTCTCTGAGCTCTCACCCCGATAATCGTCATCGTAAGTCTCGTAAGTCGATTCTGTCATCCATTTTCAAATTCCTACGAATGCGCAGAGGATCATGAGCACAAGCTAAGCTAAGGGCGAGCGAAAGCAGGGCGACGCGCGTACCGTAGAATTTGAAGTATCCAATAGACCATGAGGTCGCGAAGGGAAGGATCATCTACCGAATGTAATCCGTGCTGTACTCCAAAATCTCGACGAAAGACTCGAAAGAGCCAGCGTCGAGGAGATGTAGGCAATGGAGGTGTCCTCCACGACGATCCGGACACGGATGGTCGATCTCTCAGACGACATCAGCGATGAGTTGGTATTGACGCCATCAGGTTCGTAGATCAGTTGCAGAGGCGCGAGGACGATTCAGACATGTTGAAGCTGACGCCAGTTCGTCGTCGATGAACGTCGACGATGGGTGTTGGACGTTCAGAACAGAGGGCGACCGGATAGATACGGAAGCTCGAGCCACGCGACCGGGATCGTCCGTTGACATCGATCATCAATCAACGGAGCTCTTTGAGCTCTTCGAATCGTTGCCTTCGCCCACCATCTTCTCGTCTTTCATCCATCCCTTATATCTCCTCCAATGCTTCACCTTCCGATCTTACAAAAAAAATAATCTTGTCTCAATGCTAGTACCGCCAACGATCAAACTCCCTCCGCATGCTGTCCTCGTCGTCGACTCTCCGTTCGCTGCGCTGATCGCACAAGATCACACTGACGATACACTCACAGATCATGACGATCTCGACGAGAGTCCCCAAAAGTCCAGAATTCGACGTGCGGAGGGTTCAAAATTTGTTGCTGTGTTGCTGAAGAGATTTTAATTGTTTACACGTTGGATGAGGACCAGGATTCGAAGGTGCGTCGTTCTTACTTCTTCTCTTTACAAACGTCACGGTTCACCAATCTCCCTTTCATCTTCGACAGTGAATCAACTCCCATATGGACTCTTCCCTCCTGACTCGCATCTCTATTCCTATCAAATTTATCGTCTATCTTCGATCTTCGACGTCCAAGCACACCTCTTACCCCCATCTCTGCGCCATCCAAGGATCTTGGCCTCTCAACGATAACCGCACATTCTTCACCGCTCGATGCATCCTTCCGACGCATGCAACTCCGTACCTACGGTTTTCACCATGGCGGATATCCTGGTATGGCGCAAGGACGGATAAGGTGCCGTCTCCGTCAGCATTCAAATTTCCATCCCATCCTTCCCCTTCCATCGAAATCGCGTACGCAAATCCGTTCGCACCGGTTCAATTTTCCCTCCCCGTCCCTACGCCATCCAAAGATCTTGGCATCCCAGCAATGACCGTACGATCCTCGTCGCTCGGTGCATCCTACCAATGCACACAGCTACGACCTCGCGGTTTCCGCTATTGAAAAGTATCTCGGTATGGGGCAAGGATGGACGGACGAAGGGCCGGCGTGTTCTTCATCTGAGCTCGTACGACTCGTACGTGCTTTTCTATCCGTCCTCTCTCTTCTCTGTTCTCCAATTCGCTTTCTATTCCACCTCCCTCCTTTTCTAAAATCCCAACATCGACGACCCGTTCTCGCTCCCTCTCCGTCCCCTCAACTCCTCGAAGATCGGGTCCCAATCGAAAAGAAAAATACGTGGAGGGGCACTTATTCGAATCCTACGTGATATGATACAGCTCCAGCACATTTTTCAGGGACCATAGTTTAAGTCTTCGAGGGTTGAAGGAACGACAGAGCTATTGATTTGAGTCGTAAAGGGTTCGTTGGATTGTTGGGGTGTTGAATCAACGGTTCTTCCGCCACATTCTCTCCGCTTTTCCTTTTCTATCATATTCTTGATACTATGGGTGTTGGGGAAACATGTTTTGGGAATCCAGGAGCCATACGCTTTGTTTTCTCTTTCTCTCTCATCATTCGCGCGCTCTCATTCCATCAACTTTCGTCTCGCTCCACCTCCATCTAACGGATAACAAGTAAAATCATATCTGCCCGTCCGCCATGCACACATTTGTCCCATTGCGGTCGTCACCGCCCCCCGACGTCTGAGTTTGCTTGTCGAACATCCAGCAAATCGAAGGGTGGCACGTTGATCAGTCGGGGTTATCTTGTCTGACTTCCCCGCAATGCAAGGCATTTTTATTGAATCTCCTTTTATATCTCTATTGTCAACTTGTTGTTATCCATGCTCGCCTCCGTTACTTCCTCTCTATTTCATTGCACTTGTATCAAAGTTCAAATCGATATTGTATAATTTTGTATCATGATTACAGCTACAAATGTGACGATGAATGAAAAGAAATTCTATGTGCACCGTAATCTCGAACGATCTTGGTGACCGACCGAACCGCCTCGTCGTCGTCCCCGACAAGTATTCGCCACCCGAATTTTTCTTCGATACAGTGTCGTCAAGCCGACACTCGCATAGTCTTGGCCGTCCTTGCGCTGTTTATACTGGTGCTTTCGACGTCGTATAGGATTTTCCTGCGATTCAAAGAACGTTCCAGAGCAAGACTCTGCGAGGTGAGTGAATCAATATAGAATAAGAGGATGAGTAGGGAACGGAGACGCACCTTTCCGCTTCGGATCTCCGTCCGAATTATCAACCCTTTCCGTCCAGAGCTCATCGACGTGCCATACCGCGAGAGTAGGCAATGATCGAAGTACGACGTTCGGAGAGTTCTACCGCTCGAAAGTTACGCGTAGACTCGATGACTAGATTCCAATCCTCCGCATCGAGTCTTTTAGATCAGCTTCGTTTACGACATGCTCTGCTGGTAGTTTTGTCACGTCGAGCGATGCGAATCCGCCTCCCTCTATTCTTCGTTCCTTCGCTCTGTCGGAAATCGCTCCCTCGAAAATCGCTACTATCGGACGATCCCATTGGTGAACGACGCTCTGGAGCCTAAACCCAGCAGCAACAGTCGATCGCCATTGCCTGATGTCGCATCGTTAGTCGTATCGACCTCGCCGTCCCCTCAATATAAGCTCGTCCCGAAGAGTCGACTCCATACCTTCAAGCTCGGATACGCCGAAAAGAGGATCCACGCTCCGATGAGGTTGATCAATCAGCGTGAGCGCGAGACCGTGCGTGGAAACGCTGGCAAACCGAGAAGCGTCGAACAATTCGCCAATCCATGCTCCGAGGTGTACGAACGATCGGGAGCATGATTCGATAGAGAGAATATGGGAGGTTGATAATCGAGTGTCGGGAAGAGAATCGCTGGTTGGTGAGGATGGGAGGACGAGAGGTGACGACTTCAAGTCTGAAGCGCGAAATATATTCAAGCTCACGCATCGGCACAACGAGAAGCTCCTGGTGATACTGAACATGCGCCCTGTCATTGATTGGTAGGATATGAGACGAGACGATGCGCTGGGTTTGACAAACGCCAAACGACGTCTGAGAATCGTCGATTCGGTCTCCCTTCCCCTGACAACGTCATTGCTCCATCCGCCGTTTATTCAGTTTATTATTACTTCGTCTTGTGCGGTTGACTACACGACCTCGAGATCGGATAAGATGAAGACGATCCACAGTGAGACACAACCGAACACGATGCAAGATCGAAAAACAACAAAGAATCTGGCGTCGAGAAGTCGATCACTTGCTATAAAGATTGCGAGACTTTAGTTTGATGCTTGAAATCAAAGCCTAGTTTGAATTGAATCGCAATCTTCGTTCCAGATTTTCATACCAACGAACTCGTGAAACGTCGAGCGTCCGATGGCAATGCGAAGGCGGAGTGCTTGCGGGAGGACGGAGTGCTCGCTCGTACTGGCTCGAAGGACGAAGAGGGATCGTGATATAGTTGAGGGTAGGTCGGATGCGCAAACGCGAGTACGAGATCTTCGTGCCTCGCTATTCGTGCTTCATAACGGGACTCTCTTCCTACGACCCGGCCTATGAGAACGAAGTGCTTCTTCTCCGTAACCAGTCAGCGGCATGCGCGATTGGATGGCGGGAGGACAGAAGCTAGTTTTGCCCGAGTTTCGATTCGGCCGTGATGAAAAAAGAAGATTTCTGGCCTGAAATTTATTGGATGACTGTTGGAGGAGTATGGGGCCGATCGGGTCGGCGATGAGAATGCGCAGAGCTCTGACGACCAGTTTGGGAGCAGGAACCGAAGATTTGTAGATACAATGCCCTGAACTTGTTGCGACGACGTGTCGAGGGAAGATGGTCGTGGGGTGTGGTGAGAGTTCGCGGAGACGTGAAGCAAGAGATCTTGCGTCGACGCTTGTCTCTCTTTATAGCTAGGAGTCCGCGAGAGACGAAGGGAACGATGACCAGAGCGGAGAGGAAGCTTGAGCCGGACGCTGGTAACGAACCGACGAAGACGAAGCTTCTCCGTGAGTTTGGAGAAATGGTCGAGGTTGGAGATTTAGTTTGGTTTGGTTCGTGATGAGGACAGCGTTGGCCTGTAGCCGATGGATAACGGGAGGAGCCTGGACGCGAAGGCGCGTCATTCCGAGACCGGGTTGGGGATGAGAATTTGACGATACGCAGAGTTCAGGAAGTGCGAAAGAATGGGAATCGTGAGTTTTGTAGCTGATCTCCTCTGCAGACGACGTTTCGTGGACGAATGTTCTAGAGTTCTTCATTAATCTTGGTCAAGGCTCGATCACCGTTGGCTAGGAATGGTGGGTTTCCGGAAGCGGCGGGGAGAGCTTGAGAGTTTGCGCCGCGTTTCTTCAGTATTGTCGTTGCCAAGGGCGAAGACATCGGCTGGTGGCGTGCATGAGAAGACTAAAAGATGTAAAGGCGATGAGATGATGTGAAATGAGGGAGGGGACGTATGGGGACGCGACGGTCGACGAGTTGACGAGCACGAAGTGGAAGCTCAATGGGGTGAATGGTTTGATTCTCCGCGACAGAGGTCTTCTATCTTCCAGAGTTATCGTTCGAGCGGAGCGATGGACGGATGCGGTTCGGTTGGCGGTTTATACGAGGTATACGGATCTGAAACATGGATTGTGAGGAAGTGGGAGGAGAACAAGTGAAAGAGAGCGCACCTGAGCGTTTCGTCGAGAGCTCTCTGTCTGACCTCCTCCTACACCTATCGCCATCGCCGTCGCTTCCTTAGTTGTGCCCGTACACCTCTTCACTGAATTCAGTCGCTGACTTGCTCTCGCCCATCGTCTACGTGCGAAGTCCGAGCAGGACCATGCATCGACACCGACGCCTAGGACCACGCCCAGACGTCGCCGAGTTCTCCTCATCGAAGATCCGCGAAGCAGAGAGGGCTTCCATCCCGTGAGCTGTACTTGCAAAGCGAATCTGTTGCACCGAGTCCCTACGAATGTGCAGAGGGTCGTGAGCAGCTGGTCGTGAGCGCGAGCTTGGTTCACCAACGAACGCAGACGTCGAACTCAAAGATTCCGTCTGGCTGGATGCTCTCGAGCCCCAACTTCTCCAGGTGTACTAGACTAGTACGGGACTGGTACTGAAAGATCTCGACCGAGAACCAACGTCGAGACTCGAGACTCGAGAGATGGAATGGTCGAGCAGAGCCATCCGACTCGATGATCCGAGTCGTTGAGCCGAACGATGTTGACGCCATCAGGGTCATGTGCAAGTTGCAGAGACGCGACGACAATTCCAGCAGATCGAAGCTGTCGCCATGTCGTGGTTTGTATTTGATGTTGATGAACGTCAGAGCGAGCGCGTCGCCAGAGGACATTCGGAGATACACGGAATCTCAGCGAGCCACGCGACCGGGATCATCCGTTCTCGATCGATCGAAGGTGTGCTTTCAGCTCTTGCTCTCTTTGCCTTCGACCATCATCTTCTCGCCTCTGCTTCGACTTTCAACCTCTTTCTCATCTCAACCTTTCCGAGTGACGATCAAGCTCCCTCCGCATGCTCTTTCACCTCCCATCGCCGTCGTCGGCTCTCTGATCGCTCGAGATCGCTCTGCCAATTTCAACAACGAACGATCACTTTTCGTTCGATTGCGACGAGAGCCCTCGAAGGCGGTAGTCATGCGTAGGGTGCGAAATATGTTGTTTGAACACCTTGGATGGATGAGGACTTACTAGTGGGTTCGGAGGTGCGTCACCCTACCCACTTCTTTCTTCCAACGCTCATCGATCTCCTTTTACCTTCAATAGATCTTCATCGTCCCATTCTTCCTCTCCTTTTCTCTCTCTTACCTCATTTCTCTTTCAACTCATCTTCGAACATTTAGCTCCGAGTCGCTGCGATCCCTGCGCCATTCAAGGACCACGGTAGCCTTACGACAACCGCCCAATCGTTGTCAGAGCATCCTATGGATGGCGACAGCTACGGACCTACGGTTTCGGCCATGGCCAGGTACCTTGGTTGGCGCGCGGATGGACGGCGCGACCTTCATCTTCTCCTCGAAGATGTATATAGATCCTTCGCCGGAGTTTGTCGTACGCGCTCCTTTCTTTCTTTCTTCTCTTAATCCTTTTCTCCTCTTTTCCGTTCACCGATTCATTCATCCCTATCGCTCTCTTTCATCCTTCACTGCTCACTTCCCCATCATCTCTCTTTCAAATCTCTATGACCCACTCTCGCTCTCACACCGCTCCCTCAACTCCTCGAAGACCAGGCCCACCCCTATCCAAGACACAATGCATGCAGGACGATCTTGCGGATCTCGCACGAACAGACAATATCCTGACGCGTTTTTTCGAAAAGCTCGGAGCTGCGAGGGTTGAGGGCACGAGTAAAGCAAGCGATTGGATTTGTAAAGGTCTCGTTTGATCGTTGAACTGACGGTTCGTCCGTAATATTCCTCCTCGTTTCACATCCCCCTTCTTTATTCTACTTTCTATATCTTGTTGCGCAAGATATCGAACTTATCTCACCCCGGCATCACCGGCATCGGCACATCATCGTCGTCCCCGCCGTTCATTCCCTCAGCGTTCCAAACGTTAAACGATCTCCAATAAAGTATTCAAAAAAAACAAAACAGGTCATACTTTACGCTACGCTACGATAAGTGGTGCGACCTCGAGTTTGTTTGCGTATTTTTCAGACATTCTTTGCTGTACGTTGGGGAGCTGAGGGTGCGTGCACGCGACGTGTTTGTTCCTTTGTCTTTCGATGGCGTGAAATATATTTCGTTCCTTTTCTTCATTTTCCCATCATCATCTATTTTTTCGAACTTTTCTAGCTTCATCTCGTCCCTCCTGGAACCCCCAACACTCGTCGACCACGCCCAATTTCGCTGCAGATAATCCTTGGGCTCATTTCACCCAACGATTCACTTCAAGGTTCTCTTTTCGGACAGTCCTCGAGAGTATTGGGGCAAGGCATCGAGGAGCCGGGCAGGTCACCTCTTCCTCTTTCTCTCCCGATCTCTCTGAATTCTCATTATACCCATTTTTGCTATCACATCCTCCAACATCGCTCGTCCTCGCATTCCTTTTATTTTTTTCATCTCACTTCGGATAGCGGAGTCCCGTCCACCATGCATGCGTCTCTAACCGCGCTCACCGCCCCCGACGACCAATATGCGCTCCAAACATCTGCTGTGATTGATACTCACGCTCGCACTCGTGCGTGTTTGATTTTCTGTGCTTCCAGCAGGTCTACGAGGAGCCATTGAGACCGTGGGGGGCGTTGATAGCACGACTCGAACTCGAGAGCAAACGAGGATTACGCCAGCGCTGCGATGTATTTGCGAAATCGACGAAGGTGATTTCCACGTACTGTAAAGCTTACTGTTTCTCATTTCGTTTTCGTTTATTTCACTCCTCGACATTTTCTCATTTTGTGATCGTACATTGTACGCTTCTACATGTAAGAGCTTCGGTGTAAATTTTGAATTTATTATAATTGAATTACTACATAATGCGTAGTGACTTTGAATGAAACTTCTACGTAGATCATAATCACTCGAAAAACACATAACTGCTCCCGCTCGTCAAGAACACGAGATACTTACCGTCGCACGGCGTTGAGTTCCTTATGCCGATTAGAAGGAAGATATGGGGTGATTGACATCATAGGGATCGAGTTTTCAAGAACAAGGAGGAAGAAAGGTGCGGGTTGACTTGATTCCGGTCGATGTGAGTGTCGAAGACAAAGAGACACGTTGAGTGATATTCAAAGCGGAACGTATGGTCGCAATAGCGCGTCCGGCCGGTTAAATGTGCTCTTTCGATTCTATATAGTAGATGGACAGTTCAACGTTACAAAGCAGGAGAAGAGAGACGAAGGAGGTAAGAACGCACTTACAGATTCTCGGCCGTCACCGCGCCATCGCAATCGCTCGAAACATCATTTCTTTTCCGTGATAATGTTTAAAGGGTTTCGTCGTTCTCTTCGTTTTGGTTCGCGTCCACTCGACAAAGAAATTGCAAACGAGCCATCAATTTCTTCCGTCACTTGGTTATAGATTGGAGAAATAGTTGACAACAAGATTTCGTACTGAAGTCCGAAGACGTTCATACGAGAAAGCGATGATCGCTGTAAAATCTCAAAATCGATCCTCGGCGAACTATCAGCAATGTTGGCGGATGATCGACAGCAATCCAGCGACAAGCATGGTCATCATGAACAGACTGACAGAAAGCAGCTTGTCAGAACCTTCCGGAATGAAAAGCAAGAATAGTAATGATAGCTCACTATGCGCCATCAATCCACCCAAGCGAAGTCTGATGCTCGTCCTCACGCTCTCGAGCTCTCGAAAGTGGGATCGCCGTGTTGACATCGCCATGATCTGAAACACGAAATACATCGTCGTTGAGGAATTTCATGACGAAGCACGTAAGAGAGGGCAGATAGCTTCGATCCTAGAGCTGTGACCTCTCAAAGAAACGGAAGAGAAAGAAAGGGCTGGCGTTTCTCTGAGACCGGACTGCGACGAGCGCGCTTCGTTGGAGGACAGAGCCAATTTTCGATCAAAGTCCAGTTTATTTCAGTCCGCGGAGAAAAAAGGTGTGTTGGCTTGCAGTTGGCGGAGTTCCAGAGGTCGGTTGTTGGAGCTTGGCGATAGCGATAGGAAGGCGCAGAGCTGGAGGTGGGAAGCCGAGATCTCGAGCAAGATGCGTCAACACTCATCTGTGTTCAAGATCGACGAGATGAAAGACGGAGGGCGAGGGACGATGAAAGAGGCGGAGAGAACGAATGGACGTATGTTGACAGAAAGGAGGTGATGGGAGATTGAGAGAAGAGATGACTGTCAGCGAGTCTGGCGGACGGAAGGGTCCGAACGTCTTCTTCCGCGAGAATCGTCGTGTTGAGAGTTAGGACGGGTACGAGCGACGGGCGCAAATCAGCAGTGCATGGATCCTTTCGACGGGTCTTGGGTCTAATGACGGTTGTTGGAAGTCGATTGCGATGTTAATTTGAAGGAGAGAGGATGGTCTGCAAGCTGGCGCAGGCGCAAGCGAAGTTGAAGTTGGTCGGATGAATGGGCGGATCGAGATCGACGCTGTAGAGAACGTCCATCCGCCAGAATCGTCGAAAGAAGCGATAGGCCTTCGTTCGTCTGATTCGTTTATAATGGAATTGATTGGTGGCTCTTGCGAGATATACAGATCTGGATCGACGTGATGAAGCGGGAGAGAACGAGTGAAGAGGTGGATCGCACCTTGGCATCTTCCTTAGAGCTTTCCGTTCCATCTACTCCGCATTCTTGAGCCCATTGCCATTGCCTCAGTTCAATCTCTAATCGCCTGCCTAGGTGTGGCTTTGGATCTCGAAGCCTTGAGCGCGACCGTCCTCATACCCCAATCTCTTCGCCGAGTTCTCTTCGCCGATCATCCGCAAATCAGAAGGCCTTCCATCTCGTGAGACGTAATCGAGAAGCGTCGTTGTCTCGACTCCCTGGGAGTACGCAGAGGGTGATGGAGTTAGATGAGCGCAAGCTCCGCTTGCCATCAAACGCAGACGGGCGTGCCGTTGGAGGATGTCGTCCCAGAGTCGTTGAACGGTGTTGACATCATCAAATCAGAAGCGAATTGCGTAGAGTACTAGTCTGATAGATAGAAATGAGTCAGATTTGAATTCCAACAGCTTGAAGCCGTCGACTTTTCGTGTTGGTCGTGGTCGTTGACATCGATGGACGTTGGGTGAGTGTTTTGAACAGCCTATCGGAGATACGCGGAAGCACATCGAGCCACGCGACCGGGATCATCCGCTGCCGCGCCATCGATCGACGGTGCTCTTTCAGCTCTTCCCGTCTTTGCCTTTCAACCACCATCTTCTCGTCCGTCCGTCCTTTCTTCGTCCACTCATCTACTAATTCATCGCTCTTTCTTTCTTTCTCTCCTTGGTCTCAAATCTGGTACGAACAACGATGAAGCTCCCTTCGCAGGCTGTCCACGTCCCCCACCGTTGTCGTCCGCTCTCCGTTCGCTGATCGCTCGAGATCGCTTTGACGATCTCAACGAATCGAGGACTCGTCTTTCCTCCTGAGATCTCAACGAGAGCTCGAAATGCGTGGTTTAGTTCTGCCATGCGAAGGGTTTAAAATCTGTTGTCGTGTCAAGTTGTTTGCACGTTGGATGAGGGCCTGGATTTGAAGGTGCGTCGCTCTTACCTCATCTTTCTCCAGACGCTCACCGATCATTCTCTTACCTTCCGTAGTCACCTACCACCCCGTCCCTTTCCTTATCGTCTCTCATTCTAATCCTCTCTTATCCTCATCTTCGAACTTCCAATCTTTCCCTTCGACCTCAGACCTTCCTTTCCCATCCCTGCGCCATCCAAGGACCTTGGCCTCGCACCGATAACCGCACAATTCTCGTCTTGTCGGTGCGCCTTACCGACGCGCGCCACTATAAACCTGCGGGTCCCGCCATGTCTGAGTACCTTGGTATGGCGCAAGGATGGACGGTCGAACGGTCGGCGCGACCTTCACTCGCACATAGATACTCTATCTGGAGCTCGTCGTACGTTCTTCTTTCTTACTTCTCTCTCCTTCTCTATTCTTCTCTCCCATTCTCTTCTCTCCTCTTTCGACCTCCCTTCAATTTTCTCCATTCTCTTTTCCCAGCCATCGAACGAGTCGCAGCACCTCCCTCAGCGCCCCAGGCCTCGACATCTTCAACTAAAACCGCGCAGGCTGTCCTCGCACAATGTATAATTGCGTTACTGTCCTGCAGGTTTTTTCAGCCTAAATTGGGGAGTTGTCGGGCGTCGAGGGTATGCACGCGCAATCAATCGATCGATCTACGATTCGACGCTTCATATTTTCGTCCAAGCAATGAATTTTCGCATCTTACCGTTTTCGTCACTACAAATTTTTCTTTCTTCTTCTTCGCGTCCCTCAAAGCACCCCCCAACGCTCAGTGTCCTCACCCGAAAACCCTGAAGATGATGCTGGGACTCACTCTGTCCCGCCATCTGCTTCAAAGTTTAAAGGCGGGGATCCTTTGAGAGTGTTGGGGCAAGGTTTTGAGGAACCGGATAAATAAATCATCGTCCTCCCTCCCACTCTCTCTCTTTGTTCTTTTCTCTCTCAAATTAGCTCTGGATTATTATAGCCGTTTTCCGCTCTCCTTTCTCTCTTGCCGTCCGTTCTCGCGTTTCTTTACTTCGTATCCCGCCTTCATATATCGTAGAACGGAATCTCGTCTGACAACATACACGCGCTCTCCACCGCGCTCACCGGCCCCGATGACACCGCGTCCCGCAAACAAATCTGTTATGACTTGCACTCGAGCTCGAGCTTGTTTGCTTGCCGTGCTGTTAGCAGATTGACCTGATGCGTAGATGTCTCTGAGGCCGTAGGGGAAGTCGAGAGCGTTGCTCGGATTTGAGAGTGAATGCAAACGAGGTTTAAGTCAGCGCTGCGATGTGTTTTCAAAACCAATGTTCTAGACTGGTTTTTACGCAACATATGCTATTTCTCATTTCTCACTTCTTTCCTTTCTTCGACCTTTCATTCCGTGATGTACTTATTGAATCACTGTACTATGTTTAGTAGATGCATAATATCTACGTCCATCAGAATCACTCAACGACTGCATATTTATTTCCGGTCAGCGGTGCGTCGAACGAGCTCCCCTGAAGAATGAGAATTTTTTCTCCGCTCGAATAGTGATCGTACGAGCTCATTTATATACCAGGGGAAAGTCATGCGACGGCGACGGCGCTGAACGTTGCCCGATTTTTTTTTTCAGAATACATGTACTGAGAAATGCAGAGTGCGTAAATCAATCTTCAAATTTACGTTCAGCAGATGCACTTTGACGTCGCTGATGCGCCCGAACGACCACCCCGTTCGTCAACTACTAGTAATACCCACGCACTCCTCAAATCCATGATTTGGCGAGGCTCTTCTCTCCCTCCTAAATCGAGACAATACGGGACGAGCGAGACTTCGCGTGGCCGTTCGAGTGGGCGTTCCCTGCTGAAGAACGAAGCGCCATCGATCATCGGTGAGGATCGACTGAAGGATGGAAGATACTCAAGGTCTGTCTTGTTGTAAGGTCAAAGCTCGAAGCTCATTTGCGAACTTCACCATTGTTTCTGAGATAGACGACCGTGCCGCGACATTTCGCGCACCTTTGATCTTGAATCGCGTAAATTCATTGGTTGCCGGTGGAAGAGATGAAAGAGGTTGAGATGTTGGACGTGAAATTCATAAATTCCCCTCACGAGTTGCAATACTTCACGCAGTAGAACTTGGATGATCGACGTCGTCCGTAGAGGTCCGGTGAGTGAAGATGAGATTCGAGATTCGGTAGATGAATGGTTCAGAGATGGCGACGGTAGAGTTGAAGGAGTTTCCAGTAATTCAGGATGCGCGTCGAGCTTGAAGAGAGTTTTCCGAGATGGAACGTATAATCACATCGCCGCATTTGCTTGAGCACAGAGATTCGAAACGCAAATAATCGAAAAGCTCTTGACATGGGAAATTAATAATAGGAATCTAGAGAAGAAAACTAAAATTCGGACGCACCTCTATTTCAAGCCCTTCAACCAAATTATCACAATTCCGGCATACAGGATCAGCTGTCAGTCGACTTCATTTCCTTGCGACTAGAACAGCTTCGTCGTCGCGGCATCGCCTTACGCCGACCTTTCCTTTCCCGTCCTCACCTCTCCACGATGAGCTCTACGTTCTTCCTCTTCTCCTATCGTCCCCCTCGTCTTGAGATGTGAATCACATACGGATCGAAAAGCCGTAGATCTGCCATTAGGTTTTATATTTCAGCAAGATCGATAATATGAGTTCTTACTTACGCTCAAAGAAGTTTTGGTAGACTAGAGAGGAATGAGTTCCGCAAGAATTCCAGATCGGCTCTCGCTTATTTATCTAGAATTTAGGCGGGTGATCGGCAGCGAGCCAGTATCAAGCGTCGTCATCACGAGAAAGCTGAGAGAAAAGAGTTCGTCAGAACCTTCCAGAATTAAAAGCTAGACTCACCGCGACGATCACTCACCGAACGACGTTGAGCGTCCAAGCTAAACATGATGCTCGTCCTCGCGCTCTTCAGCTTTCGAACATGAGATTGTCGCCATGATTTGAAAGACGGCACATTGTCGTTGAGGGATTTCATGGCGAGAGGGCAGTTTCCAGTTCGTCTAGTGCCTGAACTTCTCGCGATGATTCGATAAACCGAAGGGAAGGAAATGGGAGCTTTTCGCCATCGGACCGTGTGTTGAGCTTACTTGGACCGAATTTCGAGTTGATTCAGACGGCGAAGAAGACATTGTTTTGTCTTCGGTTGATGGAGATGGAGATCAAGAGGATGAGTAGGAGATCGGGTCGGCGATGACGCAGAAGTCTGACGACGGAGGGAGGAAGAAAGGAAGAGACGAAGATGTAATAATATCCAGCCCTCCCGATTGTTGCGACGACGTCTTGATGGAAGGTAGGCATCATCTATGTAAAAGCATATGTCGATGCTAAATCAACGTGGGGTGCGGTGCGAGTTCGCGGGAATGGGAGGCTTGAGTAAGGACGGGACGAGCAAGGACGGGCAATGGTCGACGAGCTGGCGGACGAGGCGAATTCGAACGTCAGGTTGCGCGGGTGGATGGACGGACTTCGAACGTCCTCCATCCATCAAAATCGTTGTATGGATCGGAATGATGGACGGTGAGCGTTAGATGATGCATTTTTCTTCCGGAAGTCGATTGGTGAGATTGGAACTTCGGATTTCTGCGAGGTCAATGTCGTTGTGAGGAGCTGGGAGGAGGAACGAGTGGAAGACGAGAACGCACCTCAGCTCTTTGTCCACTCTCCTTTACATACGTCCATCAATCACCATCAGCTCTTTGCAGCAGAAAAGCTCGTCTCAACATCGTACGTCTCTTCGTTCTCTCTCGCGTCGTCTACGTCCGAAGCTGGAGCACGACAGTCCGAGTCCGTCCACGGACGCCCAAGAGTCCAAGATCACGCCCAAGCATTCCTCCTTTAAGTTCATCCGCATAGCATTGAAGGAGTTCCATCTCGTGAGCCATAAATACGAAGCAGATCTTTCATCTGGAGTCCCTACGAATACGCAGAGGGTGATGAGCGCGAGCAATCCTGACTTCTGAGCACGAACGAAAAGCGGGTGCTCGTACCATTGAATTTGAAGCATACGCTTGGCTAGGTATCCGCGAGCTTCATGTGGTTGGTTGCAGGACTGGTGCTGCAAGATTTCGATGGAGAGCCGACGTCGATGCTCGAGAGATGTACTAGTAGGCGTCCTCAAGAAACTCTAGATGGACGATGCCACAGACGTTCAACGATGAGCTGTACGACGTCGACGGCATCAAGCTCGCATGCGATATGCAGAGATACGGAGATATTTAAGCAGGTTAGATATGTCGACGTGTTCATCGTGTTGCGCTTGTCGTCCTCGTCGATGAACGTTGATGCATTTGATGAGCGCGTCGAACGT
The DNA here is from genome assembly GCA_001020605.1 of Schizopora paradoxa. Classification (NCBI taxonomy): domain Eukaryota; kingdom Fungi; phylum Basidiomycota; class Agaricomycetes; order Hymenochaetales; family Schizoporaceae; genus Schizopora; species Schizopora paradoxa. Next base: position 75,390 of record KQ085894.1, read on the forward strand.
CCACAGGACGATCGGAGATATGCGGAATCTCATCAAGCCACGCGACCGGTATCGTCCGGTCAAATCGATCAAGGTGCTCTTTCAAGTGTTTGCCTTCAACCACCATCTTCTCGTCTTTCATCTCTCTCTCTAATCTTTCCTCCTCTCTTTTTTGTCGACACCTCACCGATACGAACAGCGATAAAGATCCCTCCGCACGGTCTTCACGTCGTCCCAGGCTCTTCGTTCGCTGATCGCACAAGATCGCTCTGACGATCTCAGCAATTCGAGGATTCCCATCTTCTTTCGAGATCGCGACGAGAGCCTGTCGAATATACGACATTGTGGAGGGTTTAGAATCTGCTGTCGTGTCGCTGAAGAGTTTCAAGTTCTGAACGACGTTGGTCGAGGACTCGGACTGCGTTCAAAGGTGCGATACTCTGCTTTCTTCTTTCTACAGATGTTGATCGATCTCTCGTATATCTTTCATAGCAGTTCACCATCTCATTTTACCTGTGCCTCTTCCATCCTTTCTCTCATCTTTATCATCTATCTCAGACCTTCGACCTTCCGACAGCACCTGATTTCGAGTCTTCCATCCCTGCGTCATTCAAGGACCTCGGTCGTACAACGATAGCCACACAGTCATCGTCGGTCGGTGCTTCCTACGCGCACAGCTACCAACTTGCGGCTTGCAGCTTGCGCATCGGCAAGGATCCTTGGTATAGCGCAAGGATGGACGGATGAATGGACGGCGCGACCTTCATCTTCCCAAAGATGCATAAAGATCTTTCACTGGAGCTCGTCGTACGTGCTTCTTTCTTTCTTTCTTTCCTTCCTTCTCCCTTTCTCTCGTCCCTTTGGAACACCGATCTGCACATTTCTCTTCTTTTCTCCCCTCCCCTCTCCTCTGCTCTTCGCATCTTTCCTCTATATTCCTTTCCAACTTCCCTCGCTTCCTCACCTCCTCCTTCACCACCCCCGACACCTGATGTTCTCGGCAGCCCAAAGAAAAAACCTGTGGTCTGGCTGTTCCGCTCTTTCCGCTCTTTCCGCCCCACGCCCACCCACCCACTCGTTAGGTTTTCCTTTACATGGCGGATCACAGGTGTTGGGGGAACGAAACACGTCGAAGAGCCGGGCTCTTTCTGTTTCTTTCTTTCTTTCTTTCTTCATCCATACTTTGATTTCGCAAACTTACATGTTAAATGCTAACTCCCGCTTCAAGTTTCAACACACATATCCCAACGCTCGTCGTCGTTCTCGCTCAAAAAAATCTTACCTGGGGGTGGTTCTCGAGCGCTTTCCTCGCTCGACGCTCCATTCTCCAGGTTTTGATAGAAACAATGTTCTTGAGTGTTGGGGTATTAGAGTGTTGTCATCAACAAGGAGAATCCAAACACTTTTCTTTCGTCGAGATTCTGCACCTTCTTTCTTTCTTTCTTTTGGAGACACATTCACGCATCTGGAAACTGACATGCACTCTCACCGCCCCCGATGACTCCGCGTCCCGAAAGAAATCTGCTCTGATCAGCACTCATGCGCGTTCGCCTGACGTGTTTGTAGCAGGTTTCGATGGAGACAGAGTTGTGGAGGGTCTCGAGGGCGTCGGGCTTGAGTGTAAACGAGACTTACGCCAGTGCTGTGACGTGCTTGTGAAATCAGCGTCCTTGTTATTTCATTTGATTACTGCAGTACTTCGCCCTTTCGTTCCGTGATCATACAAATACTTTTCCACATGTAAGAGCTTCGACGTGATTTTTCAATATAATCGAATTACTGCACATTGTGGACATCAGCGAGATGACTGATTAGATTGCCAGTTTCCGAGGACGTATATGTAAGCTGGATGGAGCTTTTGTGACGGAACAGAAGTTCTCATAGTCGCTTCCGCCTCTACGAAATAGAATGATTTCAACGCTTAACGCTTCACGGAAGATCGAAAAAGGCTAGAGAAAATAGCTCGTCGTCATGTCGTCAAGAAGAAAAGAATTGGAAGAAGCACGCACCTCTATTCCGCGCCTTCCGTTCGCATTCTCGGACATCAGCTTCCATCGCCAATCTTGTCTTCTCGAAAGGTGCCCTCATCGCTGGCAAATCAATCAAAGATTTCTATGAGCGGTTTGAAATTCAGAGAAAATGATGAAAGTGTCATATTCACTTACCATCGAAGATGATGTGCGGCAAGACGAGAAAGCGATGGCATATGCAGAGTACATCTCTCGTTGTAGCGTCGAGCATGTGGGATGCTCAGTAGCAACGAGCGTCGTCGTCAACAACGACGGTCTGAAAGACGAAACGCACGATTCAGAACGACCAAGTAGAAACACAATCAGAACTCACCAGAGCACTAACAATATCTTGTGAGAAGATTCCCGTTGTCCTCACGTCGTCGTTTTGACATCATCGTGATTTGAATGACGAAGTATTATCGTCGTCGTCGTTGATGACGAGAAAGTTGACGTGCATCCGAGAACCAGTCGAGGTTCTTGTTCTTGTGAATTTTTGGATGTGATGGGAAGTTAAATACGGTAATTCATCGTCGATCCAACCAGGCAACAAGGTGGGGAAGGATTAGAACTTTGATGGACAGAGAAGAGGGATGGCGAAGGGGTGGGGTCGAATGGATTGCCGATGACTGCTGGAGCGAGATTCGAACGTGTAATCTCTTCGTCGAGTCCACCTGCCTGCATAAAAGGGCACATTTGGATGCTGAGGAAGACAAATGATCTTAAGATACTGATGAAGATAACTCGATGTTAGGAAATAGGAGGAGAAAGTTAGATAAGAGACGCACATCCATTCCTAATTCTCCGTTCAAATCATCGTAGGATCAGGACGCCTCCATCGCCCACCCCATTCTTTCTTTTCCGTAATATCTCTACCATCCTTCTCCATGTCTCGCATTCCTTCTGTTCATCTCGAGCGCTGCGGTTTCCATACGGTGAAGAGAACACCAATAAAACGGAAATTTATTCCGCAAGAAGGCAAGAAACCCGACGGAGGTTCGACGAGCGTGAGTCGTAACCTACGGCTGAAGAGTCCAAAAAATGAGAGGGAGATGGCACACGGGAAGATCGACGAGTCGTAGATCGCTAGAATATGGTCAACATGCCAATGGACGGATGGCTAGCAGCAGACGAGCGTCCTCGTTCAAGTTGACGACTGAGTGGAAGGAAATATTACAGAGCGAATCTAGTAGTATCACAATGAGCACGCACCATATATCTCATCTCAAGCTAATCCCTGTCTTCTCGTAATTTGAACTTCGCCCTCAAATACTGGTTCATCGTGTCGCGTTCCGAGCCATCGCGCTCAGAGAGTCAGAAGTGTCGAATCGCCATTGTCGATGAAGATTTGACATGCGTCCGAGAGCGTTTCGATGTAGCTGAGGATCGCGTATGTCGTTTGATGTGCAAGAGGATCGAAGAATCCGCTGGACGTGTCGTCGTCAGCTCGTTGACTTCAGGCAGACGACTCGTCGGTTCGAACGAGGACAACGCTCGGCAGCATGCGGAAGGCACGAGCCACACGACCGGGATCGTCCGATAACGTCGATGTTTGCACGGTGGTCTCTCGAGTCTTTGCTTTCGACCACCATCCTCTCAACTTTGCCCTCGTTTCACCGTTGCTTCATCCGTATGCATTCCATCGTCTACGACCACCCAGAACAATTTCGTTCGATCTACGGTACTTCCTACGATCAAGATTCCCTCGCATGTCACCAATGACTCGCAGTGTCCTCGCCACCGTTAGCTCTCCGTCCGCTGATCGCTCGTCATCAGATGGGCGATCTCAGCGATGTCATGGATGATCGCAAGGGGAGGCCGCGCAGTGACATGGACAAGGATGCGAAAGGATTGCGATCTGCTCTTGGACGGGTCGTAGAGAGGGCGTATATCTTTAGGCTGAAGGTTCGAAGGTGCGTCGCCTCTACCTCTGCTTCTTCCTATCGCTCACCGACATTCCGTTCATCTTTCATAGAAACCCACTATCTCATTCACCCTCCTCACCCTCCCTATCGTCTTGCATCTCTCTGGAATCCATCTTTGACTTTCCATTTCCAACCGCACCTTGCTCCCGATCCCTGCGCCAACCAACGACCTTGGCCGCGCAACGACAGCTCCAAGGTCCCCGTTGGCGTTTCCTATACACGCGAACTTGCGGCTTCCGTCATCCAGAGGGACGTTGATATGGCGCAAGGACGGATGCAGACGGCGCGCTCCGGTCCTCACTTGTTCACAGATGCTCTGAGGTCGTCTCGTCGTCTCTTTCACCTCTTTTCTCCGTTTCGTCGATCGTTCGATTGATCGTTCTTTATATTCCCTTACAGTATACACTTTCCTTTCTCTTCTACCTTACTCCTTTCGCCGCCGTCAACCTCTCTATTTCTCTCTATCAAGCGTCCCCTTCACACCCTCGATGATCGGGTCGGCACTCCTTAAAGCAAAAAAAAACTTGCCGGACGCATCTGCGTACTTATGTTCTTCTCTCGCCAGACGATATCCGAGCATGTTTATCGTGACCATCCGCACACCATCGAGGGTTGAGGGTACGAGCGATGGCCATCCGCGATTCGTGCCAGAACATTTTTTTTCCATCCCTTTACTCCCTTTCGCTTTGAATCTCTTCTTCTCAATTTCCCAGATTTGCGCTCATATTTGCTCTTTCTTTTCTCAGGATGCTGAGCTCGTTTTATCTCTTGACATTCGCGAACAAATGCATGCACGCAAATCACCCCCTCAACCCCATGCATGGAACACCCTCCGAGAAAAAATAAATCCAAATCCAAAACTTCCGGGTCATAAGCGGTGCGACGCACACTCTTGAAATTTATTTCTCTCGTATTTTCTGGGTCATATATGCATAGGGTTGAGGGTACGTACGTGTTACGCGTTCGTTCACCTTGCGACGGAGCTCTTATCTCTTCGGCATCCGTCCGCGTGTTAATCTTTATTTCTTCATCTTTTTCTTCCGTTCACGGTCTCCTCAGCGCGCATCGCCAACACCCAGGCATTGCACCCAACGAACCTGCGATATGGCGTTCGAGCACATCTTGTTCGCTCGACGTCGTGCATGCAAGGGTTTTATTTACATTTATCCAAGACGGGCGCTGGGTAGAAACGTTGACGAGCTGGGCGGGAGGATGGCATCTTGCGATTCTTCATTTCGCATTCTCGATGTCCAATCCCGCCGACCTTTATTTCTTTCCTCTTTCATTAATATTATTATCTTAGTATTTCTGATATCGAATTTTCGATAGACTCAACCCCGCCTGCTCTATTCCTAATCCTCCTCACCACCCCCGACGAAGCTTGGTTTCCTTCTCCAAAAAAAACCTGCGATTTGCATTCCCGCATGACCTGCGTGGGTTGTTTAAAGGCAGGTTTTATGAGGACTGTCTGGTAAATCGTGAATCGTCGGGAGCGTCAAGGGGGAACAAAATTCGGGTGCATTGTTTGACGGACGGTGCTCACGATCGACCTCGTGATCTCAAATTCCTCGAGTAAACGTGAGTTGCTTCGTCGTTCCTTGATCGTGACCTCAATCCCCTCTCCTTCTCTCTCCACATTTCATTTCTTCTGACCTTACTATCTTTCAAATTCATTATTCTCCTCTCTGTCCCCCTATCTCTCACCTGCCATATCGCTCACCGCCCCCGACAACGGCTATACAACCTCGAAAACCTGTTGGAGATCGCACTCGCGCGCGTTCGCATGTCGTGCTTTCAACAAGTTTCACTGTTTAGTCGCGAGTGCCGGGGGCGAGGCTCTGGCTTGAGAGCGATCGAAGATTACACGTGTGTTTTGATGTCTTTCAAATGCCGAAGTTGACTTCGCCACAGCGCAACCTGTACATATGAGTCACGTTTCCTTTCCTTCGAGATCCCTTTCTTTATTCTTTCCCCTGCGCTTTCGAATTTATAATGAGCCAACCATCAGACCTCGATGTGTTAGATTTGATTCTTGTATCATGCGACACTTACATGTAAAATTGAACATAAACGTTGCATAAAGCCCTCAAACGATTTTTCGTTCCGTCTTATAATATGCCGGAAAGATCCTCAAGAGAAATTCTCACCTGACAAGATATTACGAGATGGATACCGCTCCATAGCGAAGGAAGGTCGATCTCCTTCTCTCTTGCCACGAGTCCACGACGACGCTGAGGGCTAATTTCTTTTCTACGCCGGAGTCGAAAGCAAAAGTTCGACTTGATCGACCGACCGACCGAGCAATCAGTGATGGTAGCATCTCTTTCACGATTTTGATTTTGGCTTCGACGAAGGCATCTTCCAAATCCACGGTCTGATTTGTGGAAAAGGGCTACGGGGAGACGAGGAAGAGCGCGTTAAAAATAACTCGCGTCCTGAGCTCTTAGTCTTTCCAGACAAACCCACGAAGCTCTATTTCTTGATACTACGCCCGGGTTCAAATAACTCGTGGTGATTAACACGCATGGTGAGTCGATGTCCTTGCAGCGTCGAGGTAGTGGACGGGATCAATCCTTTTTCGTTGGCCGCTTACTACGCATAGTGCACTCGACCGCATATCGATCGCCATTCTCGAGTTGGATGTATACAATTTGTGCCTTAGCTTTGGTTCGAATCAACTACACCAATACGCTCCTGAGAAGAAAAATATTCACAATTCAGAGCTCGAAAAAGGCGAAAACGAATGCAAAAGGGGGCACTTACTCAGACAATGCGCCATCGATGACCGCGAAAAATCCCCTTACTACATGTGAGGGAACCACGTTGAAGCGTACATCTCCGCAGCCTTTCCCAACGATTTTGTAGCTCAGCAATGACACCTTTCGTAGCATCGTAGTACGAATTCAGATACCATTTCTTCAACCTTTTCCAACGATATTGATGTTGAGCGATGACAACTTTTGCGGCATTATAGTACCAATGCAAATATCTTCTTACCCCTTGCTGATACGCCGACGTCAACTCATTCCGATACAAAAAGAGCTTATCCACTTCGCTGTGGACGCTGGCATGCAGTTCCAGCTCTTCACTGACGGTTTGATTTAGCTCGAGTAGAAGATATTCTATATTTTGGGATGTAGATGCCGAATTGAAGATCTGATTTACTTGATTGTAGATGCGAGCAAAGCGCTCGATTGTTGCGGAAAGACGCGTTAGCGTGTTTTGAACGATTATTAGTCGGATTTGCATTGATTCGGCTTCCGGCGTGAAATAATAATAAGGGTAATAGTACTGGGGATAGACCGCCATTTTTTCTGTTCGATGTTATTCTGATTGATGAGCAGGCGAGTAGATGTTCGGTTTTTATTAGGATGTGGATGCGTCATTTCGTAAGCGTCGGGTGTATTTCGAAGCTCGTTTGCCTGCAGGACTTTTGAACAAAGTCAGCATTGACCAGCATTGACGTGTAGTTGCAAAGTGACAAAGTGCCTTACACCCGATGGTACCGCGAGCATGTCAACTCGCACGCGGGCAACCAGTTCAAATTCCAAGTACGAACTTCGAAAGTAAAAATCAGCATCCGGAAAAGGCCTATGATTTAAAAATATTTCCTACCAAAGAATATTCTTTTGTCGCCAATGATGAAAAGGATGCGCGCAAAAGACTTCGCTGAGAAAGCAAAGACATAGAGGAGGATTTCAACAAAATTCAAAGGCGACGACGTACATCAGCATCACAATGCGTTTGGAAGACATGTACAAAGACTTACAAAGTAGGAATGTACAGCCCGACGACGGTAGATTCGTAGAATAAATGCGGAGAAGTGCCTTTGGTGCCCCACTTCGGAAAAAAATTCGATGAGCGATGAGACCTGGTGCTTCGAGTTCTCCGCTAAGGTCATCCCATCTAATGTATTTTACGCCGATAAGTTGAATCGAGTCAAGAGACTCGTATTAGACTAGACTCCTCTGTCCAACCATCGCTCTTCTCCGAATCCATGGACGTGGACACCCAGGAGACGTTGCAAAGGACAAATGACGGATGTTTGTTTCGACGACTCGGAGGCCGAGATCATCGCGTCTAAAGCGCTGAGCGCGTTTGAGGGTCGGTCGAGGACGGGAGCCGGTGATGTCATTGAGAAGTTTTGCTCGAGAAATCCCGAGATTCCGTAAAGACATTCAAGGAGTGACTGACAGCCGTGGCCGCTTTTGAACCGTAGATTGCTCGAGGAACGGTCGTGCGTCGCTTTTGAAAACAGAAGATTCAACAAGTCTAGAAAAAATACCTCGTCGTTAGGAAGAACGAGAAAGGCATATTTGGAGTACGCACCTCTATTCAGAGCCCTTCGTTCGCATTCTCGGACGTCATCGTTGCACCAGCTTCCATCGGCCCAACCTTTCCTTTCCTTCCGTAATAAACTCTACCATCTTCCTTCTCTCATCGCATTCCTTTCTCGACTCGCGCTAATCTCGTCTTCTCGAAATGCGCCCTCATCGCTGGCAAATCAATCAAAGATATCTGAAAGCGGTTTGAAATTCAGAGAAAATAGATGAAAGTGTCATATTCACTTACTAACGAAGATGCTGGACGGCAAGACGAGAAAGCGATGGGATATACGAGAAACATCTCTCGTTGTAGCGTCGAGCATGAGGGATGCTCAGCAGCAACGAGCGTCGTCGTCGACAATGATGGGCTGAAAGACGGAACGCACGATTTAGAATGTTTCGATTAGAAACGCAATAAGCACTCACCAGAGCACTAACTAAAAAAAAGTTGTCCCGTGATTTGAATGTCAAAGTATCGTCGTAAAAGTCGTCGACGACGACGAGAAAGCTGACGTGCATCCGAGAGCGTATCGATCTGGCTGAGGCTCTTGTGGATTCTTAGATGTGACGATGAACGAATCCCGGTGACTCATCGTCGATCCCAGCCAGGTAACAAGGCGGAGAACAATTAGAGCTTTGATGGACGGAGAAGAGAGACGGCGAAGGGAGGATTGAAGAAGTTTCTGGAGATCGAGGACGAATAACGACTGTTGGAGCGAGATTCGAAGGAGATGAATCGTATAATCTCATCGTCGAGTCCGCCTGCGCAAAAGGGCCCATTTTGATGCAGAGGGAGAAAGAAGATCTAAAGATCTAAAGATTCTGACGAAGATGGCTCGATGCTAGGAAATAAGATAAGAGAGTTGGGAAAGGGACGCACCTCTGTCCCTAATTCTCCGTTCAAATCATCGCGGCATCACAACGTCTCCACCGCTCAGCCCATTTTTTACTTTCCGTAGCAGCTCTACCATTTTTCTTCATGCTTCAATTTCCTTCTCTTCATCTCGAGCGCCGACGGTGTCCTATGGTGATCCTAGCCAATAAAACGGAGACTTCTGGTGACAGATGGTAAGAAATCCGACGGAATTTCGACGGGCGGGAGTTCTTACCTAAGTCCGACGATGTTAGAAAGACAAGAAAGAGATGGCACGACACCTACGGAAAGATCGACGGGTCGTATCTCGCAAGAGTTAGATCAACGAAGGCGGCTCGCAGCAGACGAGTGTTCTCGTTTGAGTTGACAAGCTGGGAGGAACGAAACATGTCAACGCGTTTCAAGTAGCAATACAGCAAGAACGTACCACTGCACTTCGAGCCTTCAAATATCCTATCAAAGGTTTATCCTCATCCTCTCCTTCTCTTCATTCCAACCGAAGCTTTCAACAGCGGGTTCATCGTGTCCTGTCATCGTCACAATCAGAGGTGTCGAATCGCCATTGTCGATGAAGATTTGACATGCGTCCGAGGGCGTTTCGATGTGGCTGAGGCTCGTGTATGTCGTTCGATGTGAAAGAGGATGGAAGAATGGAATCTGCTGGATGTGTCGTCGTTCGACGAGGCTGAAGGCACGACTCAAACGAGGTCAACGATCGGCAACATGCGGAAGGCACGAGCCACGCGACCGGAATCGTCCGATAACGTCGAAGTTTGGACGGTGGTCTTTCGAGTCTTTGCTTTCGACCACCATCCTCTCAACTTCACCCTCACTTCATCTATATGATTTCTATCGTATCTAACCTCCTAGAACGCCCTCGTTTAATCTACGGTACTTCCTACAATCAAGATTCCTTCGCATGTCGCAGTGTCCTCGCCATCGCTGGCTCACCGCCCGCTGATCGATCGAGATCATTTCGACGATCTCAGCGCAGCTAATGCACAGCTAATACTTTTCGACCTCACTGACCTTCGATCCGTTCGTATTTGAAGAGGCGCCAAATATCGACTTAACGAAAAGCTCTTGAAGATTATCTTCCGGCGACCGGATCGTCGTCGTTCCGATGATACTTTTTGTTACATCTGTATTCTGAGATTTTGTCGATTCGCTTTTTTCCTCCGCTGATTTCATCTTTCACAACACTTTCGACGATATGAATGGGAATGGTATGATTTAGGTCGAGTGTGTGTTTTGAGGTGCGCGATCGCAAATTTCTGCCAGTCGTCCCGCTGTTATTAACATTTCGTATTTGTATACTCTTTTATAGATGAATAATCTACACATTTGAAAATGTGAGACGGCTGCGAGATATTCTTTTTACTTCAAATGACAACTACTGTTTGGAAGACTGTCTGTGCCGCTCGTCGATATCACGGTACGTTCCGCATGGTAAGTCTCGTCTCGAATCAATTCACTCATGAATATACCTATTACCCAGCAGACAGGTCATACCGTTCGAATCAAGGAGACGGTTCGGAGCTTGCTCAACCCATTCTTTCAATCGAGGTAATGTAACACACATTCATCTATCCCAAATTTGGTGATGTTTGTGATACTTTCTAGTACACAGCATCGTCTCAACCGCAAGCAATTGGACCGAATGCTATATTTATCAAAAATTCGATCCCCAAATAACACAAAACTGGATGACTGTCCGTGACATTTCCGAATAAAACTTTTCACTTTTCGCGGTGCCAACAAACGGCCAAACCTTAGATCCACATTATTTTATCTATCCGTAACGACATTGGAGTATATTTATTCTCCACGAAGTCTGGCGGTGACTTTTTGCTCACAGTGCGAGCTACAAGAGTGAGATTACAGAGCCCATGACGCTCGAGGAGTTGAGATCGTCGATGTACCGTTTACTGGTACTCAGCTCGTGACCCCAGTCCAGGATCCACTGAAATCTTCGAAAGGCAGCTTGAAGAACGGCGCGAGATGCGAGAGGAAACGTGCCAGTACAGAGCGAGCGAACGGCCTTTGCGAACTTCATGTTGAACGATGCGGAGTCGTCCTTTCGGGTACGAGGTGGCTGGCACAATCAGGGCGGCCCTTGCGCTGTCGATGTTGGCACCGGGGACGGTCTACTCGTGAGGCCTGTCGAGCACGTACAGTAAGCACAATCGTCGACTGCAAGAGAGCAACGAAACGAGCGAGCGTGGCTCTGCGCCGAAAGAGGAAGGCGATTGGCCAAAACGGTTTATTCGAAAAGCTGGACCCGCAAAATAATCTGTAGAGGGGGGGTACACACCCTCTACAGATTCTATGTTTATTCGAGGGTGATCTCAGATCGAGAGGCCCGATGGGGACCCCGAAGATTTTCGAAATCCTCGCTTGACCTCGCGCGTTACCTTGTAAGGTAAATGTTTAATATATGTTTTATTCAAAAATGTCACGGACAGTCATCCACTGACTATCAACTATATAATTGAATTTTAAGGCGTGCTCCGCGTCCTTGGTCTGCATCACAACCATAGGCAGACGGCTCGAGTCTTGAAATGAGCTTAAGAAAATTATTGGTTCATCTGCGATCCTTTATTGAAAGATCATTCATCACAACATGATCAGAACAGCCCTCGAGCACAACGAGATGCATGCCTACTAATACAAAAGCTCTGCGATGACACCCCATCCAGCCACGAAGACTCTCAGGCCGCACCGCTGATGAACTCTCGATGAAGACGAATAAAAGCACGACTTCAACCGCGCTCATCCCGTCCTCCTTGTCCCCATACTGGCATGATACTGCGACGAAGGCAACGAACCCGCTATACAATGGACGACAGTGAAGCTCGTGCGAGCGCAAACACGCGAATAGCGTATCGCGAGACGCTTCGTGTAGATGATGCTCCCGACACCCACTTCATGTCGTCGTCAGTCCTCGAGGAATTCCAACGAGACGATATCACGTACTCGTACGCCTCAACGTGGTCTTCGAACTTCACGATGTCAAACCTCGTAGGACCAGGACGAATTCTGGGAAAATGGTACTCAAAGGCGGGTACGCCTTTCTTGAGAGGCGTAGGAAGCCTTGCATATCGCGCAGGGATAGGAAGCTACGCCAAGCTGGTTAAAGGTGCTCTTGATCGGATGTTCCAGAGCGAGAACCCAAAAAAACACGAGAAGGCGTGCGAGATCATGTTGACGTGTGCAAAGTGCGTCTACAATTGTCCCGCTTACGTACCTCACCAGTCTCACCTCCCAACAGATCAGATGACATCACGGTTCAACTCGAGGCATTCGTTTGTATCGTATGGATTTTCGTTCTTTTCCCGTCGAAGGCCCGCTCTCAGTTCAGGAAATTATTCGAGGGAAGAAACGAAATCAGTGATGTCACTGTATTCTCGTGGAAGCGTCCAAGCGTCGAATACGACATCGGATGGTTGTATTTTTACAAACTGGCGTCGCGGTGCTTATCCACGCATCAAAGCTCGTTTCTCGACGTGACAGCACAATTCGATGACGTCAAGGCGCAATCATTGGACTTTTCACACTTTGAAGGACTTCTCCTGAGTTGCGAGTGAGTCCCAACTTCCGTGTCTTTCCGGTCCTCACTTATTAATAACATCTGGAATAGTGATACAGCAGGTTTTCTTTTTGCGCCAGTTTTTATATTCTGGTATTGGGATAGACGCGTAAATTGTCCGTCTCATCCACCTACTTTTTTTCACTACTAATCATCAATTTAAAAGCTCTCCAGGATTACCTGCAGCGCAAGGGATTCGATGACCTCGCTATAGCGAACTTTGTAAGCAGCTTTACTACTGGCTGTGAGCTCCGCTTTATTCGGCCGACGATTTGGGTCTGGATATCACCACCCTTCATTTATGGGATGATGTGTTCCCTTCGAAATGCTGGCACTGATGAGCTTGATGAGCTTTTGGAATGCGACTCACGCCTCGCGGTGTGGGTGGGCATCTTCAAGCTGCATCACATTGTACGCAGGTATTCTCTATCACCTCGCACCTTTCACGTCTCTGATGTCCGTGAAAATTCGTCCGCGACATTGTTTTACCATGCAGCTTAAAAAATACAGGGGAAACAAAATATCTTCGGAAGCAATATCCTCTCGTCTATAAATCCTGGAGAGAGCTGTGTCACGAGAGCATTCCAGGCCCAGAGCATGCGAAGCTGCGACAAAAGATGCGCCGCTTGAAAAATGTATATGGGCCCGCGATGCAGAAGAATTTCCCCCCTGAAGAAGGAAGTAAGATCGATCGCGAGGAGAAGTCCAGAGCAAAATCGGTGAGTTCCTTTGTCGAATTTACAGAGATTCGCCACTGACTACTTCTTGGCGAATGCTCAATCTGCACCTCAATCCAATGTCTGCGTCGCATTCCCATGCATGACTTTTGAATCCTTTAGGTGTCGACGTCTGCGACTGTCAATACTGCCAATTCGGGCGCGTAACATTCAATGTCGACGCCTTGTTTCTTCAAATACCGCCCGTCTGTCGCCGAAGCCGCCATAACTCGAGTTATTCACGTATTTTCTGTGACATTGGTCATTGTATCGCGGAGCATCTCTTGTACTATCTACTCAAGTTGTCGTTGTCGATAACTTCGTCATCTGTGGCTATATAATATATATCATGCCCGCACCGCCAAGACAATTGAGCGAAAAACCTTTTCAGTATGTCCTCTTTCCATCGTTTTCATCGCATCTATTCTGCGATCATCCATGAGCATCCGACCGCACCTCACTCTCCCTGCGCCATCCAAGGACGTTGAGGCATACAACGGCAAACGCACAATCCGCTTCGGTCGGCAAACTTCTTGCACTTGCCTACGGACCGTCCTTTCCTCGATCTCGACCTTCTATTTCTATTTCTCTCGTCTCGCATTACATGCATCTTCTTCTCACTTTCCGAGTTCCGAGTTTTCGAATTTCGTTTGATTTCATTTTTACTTTCCCTCGGATTCTCGCCTGCCTGCTACACGCCCTCGCCGCCCCCGACGATGAATAAGCGCTTCGAAAAATTTGCTGTGATCGGTACTCTCACTCGCTTGTCATCCTCCCAGCAGGTCAGATGTGTCCCTACTCTGTCGTCAGGGAGTTCGAGAATCGCACCAGTGCTGCGACATTTTTGCTAATGAATTTTTCTTTGTTTTGTTTTAGTTCCTTTTTCTCTATGATATCTCCTCTGATTTTGAATTTTCGATGACTCTACAACATAGCGAAAAACAGAATTCGATCTATAGCTTCCGTACTCGAATTTTGTACCACGCGATAGCAACAGCTAATGATGGATAAGGTATCAGCAATAATCTTTTATCATCCCGCTCGATACAGGTACGATTTTCAAGAAAAAATCTCACCTGACAAAATGTTACGAGATGGGAATACGGGTGGATAGCGAAGGAAGGTCGATCTTCTTCTCTATTGCCACGACGACGCTGAACGCAGATTTCTCTTCTATGCCGACCGACCGACTGACCGAACGAACGAGGAGGCCGTCTTTCTTTTGCGATTTTGGTATGGGCTTCGATGAAGGTATCTTGTGAACCTACGATGACGATTTGAGGAAGTGGACGACGAGAAGATGAAAATGAGGTGAGGAAGAGCACGTCTCGTTATTTAAAAAAGTCTTGAGCTCTTATGCTTCTCGGACCAAACAGCGACGCCCCGTTTCTTGACACTACGCCCGGTTCAATTTCCCGAAGTGGGTTCTCGGTTCGATAGCAAACGCACTCTACTCTTGCGAAGTCGACGCAGTCGACGGCGCGTAATCCTTCCAAGTCGGCCGAGATAGAGGTGTCGTCTATGAGCGCTTACATCGCATGGCATACTCGTCCTTGGGCTGGCCAACTCGAAGTCGTTCTCCAATCATGGATCAAATGTAAGTGTTTTATGCTTTAGCATTGAGTTCGAAAAAATACGCCAATAGGTCCTTAGGAGGAGGAATTCAACTTCGGAGTCCGCGAATGAAAACAGGTACTTACTCATACAAAGCGCCTTCGATGGTCGTGAATTATCCACTCAATGTATTTGAGGGAAGTACGCTGAAGTGAACATCTCCACAACCAGCGCGCGCGCCTTGATCTTTTCCCAACAATCTTGATGTTGAATAATGACATCTCTTGCGGAATTGTAGTACGAATGCAGATACCATCTCACCCATTGCTGATACCACGACATCCACTGATTCCCATACGAATAGAGCGCAACCACGTCATCGTGAACGCTGGCCAGCAGTTGCAGCTCTTCGCCGACGGCTTGAATTAGTTCGAGAAGGAGATTTCCTATATTTTGGGATGTCGCTGAGAAATTTAATCTCTGATTTAGTTGATCGTAGATGCGAGCAAAGCGATCGAACGTCGTGGAGAGACGCGTTAGCGTAGTTTGAACGTTTATTAGTTGGACTTGCATTGCTTGTGATTCTGGTGTGTTATATATGTAGTACTGTTGATAGGCCAACATTTTTGGACGGTGTTGTTCTGATTGACGAGCAGGCGAGAAAATGTTCGGTTTTTATCATGATCAGGATGAGCATGTTCCTTCCTCCATGTACGTGTAATCGGCATTTCGCGAGCCGTCGGGTGTGTTTCGAAGTTTGTTTGCCTGCAAGGCTTTTGAACAAAGTCAGCATTGACGTGTAGTTGCAAAGTGACAAAGTGTTTAATTACACCGGATGGTACCTCGAGCCTGTCAACTCGCTCGCGGGCCACCAGTTCAAATTCCAAGTACGAACTCCGAGAGTAAAAATCAGCATCCGGAAAAGACCTTTGATTTTTGAAATATTTCCTACAAAACAACATTATTTTGTCGCCGATGATGGGAAGGAGGCGCGCAAAAGACTTCGCTGAGAGAAAGCAACGACATAAAGGAGGATTTTGACAAAATTTACTAGTAAAGACGACGACGTACATCAGCATCACAATGCGTTTGGAAGACATGTACAAAGACTTACAAAGTACGAATGCACAGCCCGACGACGGTAGATTCGCAGAATGAATGCGGAGAAGTGCTTTTGGTGCCCACCTTCGAAGAAGATTCGATGTGCGATGAGACTTAGGTGACTCGATTTCTCCGCTAAGCACATCCCATCTAATGCATTTTACGCCGAATCTAGGAGTAAAGAACCGTATATTAGATTAGACGCCTCTACCCGACCATCGCTCTTCTCCGACTCCACCGACGTGGACATGGACACGATGCAAAGGACAAAGGACGGACATGTTTGTTTCGACGACTCGGATGCCGATGTCATCGCGTATAAAGCGCTGAGCGCGTCTGAGGGACGGTCGAAGACGGGAGCCGTTGATGTCATTGAGAAGTTTTGCTCAAGAAATCCCGAGATTCCGCGAAGATAACTAAGAAGTGACTAACGTCCGCGGCAGCTTTGGATCGTAGGTTTCTCGAGCGCAGGGAACGGTTGTGCGAAAAAAAACACCTTCGTCTTCACTGCTTCAAGATGGCGTTCGCGGATGACTCTTCGAGGAGCGAGAGACCAAACGAGGTGAAAGTTGCCTTCGATGACGACGCCGAAGGACAGAGGTGATTTGAAACGAGGTTACGTGAAAGGAGAGGGTAGCACGATGAGATGAGAGATGAATTGAGAGTGACTAAGATCGATTGAGAATGGACCCGAGGGTGGGGCGACTGCAAGAGAATGAAGGAGACAATAGGTGCGGAGAGGCACTGCACCGAATCCATAATCTTCCTCAAGATCAAATCGACGTTGTAGCAGAGACGAAGATTGAAGCTTTCATACGTCATATAGACTCCGTTAATGCTTCCTATAAGATAAGCGAATCGTTTCGACGTGAGGAAGAATGAAAGAAAGCAAGAGCAAAGGCGAACGCACCAAATTGCCACCAATTCTCAGATGGGATCTCCTATTATTATAGCCAAACAACCCTATCCCATCGCCATCGCCATTGTCATCGCAT
This sequence comes from Schizopora paradoxa, assembly GCA_001020605.1. NCBI lineage: Eukaryota > Fungi > Basidiomycota > Agaricomycetes > Hymenochaetales > Schizoporaceae > Schizopora > Schizopora paradoxa. The sequence continues at coordinate 92,457 of KQ085894.1, forward strand.
CTGAACAGCAGTAAAGCACCCTCACCGTCTGCGCCTGAAGGTTAAGCGCGACCGTTCTCCCGAACCGAAGATGCGATGGGGATGAGGAACGCCTTCGTTATCTGCCGAGTGTGCGTTTCGGACTGAAACCTGAAGGGTGAATGATCACCACGGAGGGATACGCACGACGGCATGCAACGCTTCAGACCATTGACAAACGACGGAATCTTGGTGAGGATTACGGTAGGTAAGATCATACGAATGCCCGCGCCCAGAATTGCCATCGCTTCGTAGAAAGAAGACGTTGCACTATCCCTGCCCGGCGCCGTTGCACCATCGAGAATACGAGATGCGATTTTGGCGACCGTACAAGCCGTCTCGTCGTTGTCGTTAAACTTTCCGTCGTCCGAAATCTAGGAATTGGGAATGCAATCAACATATCGTCGCAACGTGGTTCGCACTTGCGCAGATTTGACGGTAATCGCGACGAGCGGAGGAGGTAGAAGTATTGGAGGTGAAGATTATGAAGTACCCTTGGGAGTCGTCATGCTTCACGACGACGAAATTGGATGTTTGACGCCGTCTTGATAAGAGAGCCAGCGCATGGAAGTCTCCCGAATCCATTGTCGGTAGATGTGGGGTTATGGGATGGTGAACGGATGAAGCAAGGAATTGCCAGTGATAGATGACGAGCAAGGAGACGAACGAGAGAAGACGTATAATCTCATCATCACATCCATCCGTGTGATATGATTGCCTTCGATGTTTCTGAATCTAGGAGATCGAGAGACTATAAGGGAAACGAATCGACGTTAGGAGGCAGGGTAAGGAGAGAAGAGTCGGGACGCACCTCTTTCTCGAGCTCTGCATTCGAATTCTCGACCGTCATCGCGCCGTCGTCATCCTCGGTTCGTTTCCCTTTCCTTTCGTAATGAGCTTTACCACCTTTAACCTTTCCTCAAATTCTTCTTTCAAAAACCTCGTGGTTATCTTCGTCTCCACAGGTGTCTCGTCCGACAATCGACGCCAACGAGCCGGAGATTTCTGCTGCAAGGTGCTTAGATTTTGGGGCAAGAAGCAGTGGATGTGAGTTCGTACTTACAATCAAAGAGAACCAGACATGACGAGATAGCAATAGTTTATTCAAAGACCTCCATATTGGCTTTCGATGAATTGCCGACAATGTAGGTGGATGGTGCGTTGTCGTCGTCGTCGTGGACGAGCTGAGAGGAAGGAAACATGTCAGAACGGTTCAAGAATAAAGAGAAAGCATCATCACGACGACTACTCACAGGAAGATGTCGAATATCCTCGTGAAGCCATATTCTCTTCTTCACGTCCACGTCCTCACCAAGCTAGCTAGCGCTCTCGAACGCGGGGTCATCTTGTCGCCATCATCGTGTATTGGAGACGACGCGTCGTCTTGTGGAAGTCGAAGCACGTCTTGTGCTAATTCATCCTCCCCTCGTGCAGAGAGAGATACGTAGAAGAGATCCACATGGTGTTGCGAAGGGATGAGCTTCATCAATGGTCGTGGTCGAAGGGCAATCGAGACGATCGGCAGCAAGCGGAAGGCGCAAGCTACGCGACCGGGTTCATCCGTTCATCGATTGGAGTTTGCTCGCCAACGCCTTTACCTTCGACCACCATGGCCATCCCCTTTGTTCTCGTCTCCTCGAGCTGCACGTCTGCGATTTCACGGATCGAACTCATATTAATCTCATGTCAATCTCGACACTTGTAAGGCCAAGCTCCCTTCGCGGCCATCCCAGTCGTTGGCTTTCCGCTCGCTGATCGCTTCAAGATCACTCTGACGATGGTACGATCTCCCCGATGATTCTAATTTTGTGCAATCGAATCCTCCTGGACGTTTATATTCACATTGGTGGAACGAAATAACTCGGAGGATGAATGATGAAGAAACTGTGTACATGTTCTGGGATTCAAGTTCGAAGGTGCGTCCCTCTGTCTCTGTTTTCGCAGCCAAAGTTCATTGATCTCTCTTTCACCTTCCACAGCAATCTATCATTCCTTTCTCTTTCTCCGTTCTCTTTATCTCTTCTTTCTCATCCATTCTGCGATCATCAACGATCATTCAGCCATCTCCCACCCCCCTGCGCCATCCAAGGATGTACTGATCGCTCAACGACAACCGCTCAGTTCGCATCGATCGGAAATCTCTCGCACGTACCTTCGGACTGGCGATTTACGCGGCGATCCTGGTATGGCGCAAGGACGAGCGAGGTGCTGTTTTCTTCAGAATTCTTCAAAATTTGTATCACCATTCTATCCCTTCTCGTTCACGTCTCTTTAAACTTCGCGATCCACACTGATCCCGCTCTACCCCACTACCTTCTCAGGTCGAAAGAGCCTTCCTCCGCTCTTTCATTTCCATTCTCATCGGTTTTGAAAGTTATCTTGGGAGCAGGTGTTGGGGAAACGAGTCGAAGAGAAGTCAGACACGATCCATTTCTTTCTCTTCTTACTCGTTCTGCTACCCTGTTTTCTTCTCCCTAGATGCCATTCTATGGCTTCTATTTTTATGGAGCCTCCAATAGAAATTATGAGTCCGGTCCCTTTCACCATACTCTTCACCTCCCCCGACGACGCTCGGTCTCCCCTCCTCCCTAAAAAAACTTGTGACTGGTATTAACACCCGCATGACTCGCGTAAATGCTTTACTCGCAAGTTTTCGTTGGAAATCGGAACCGAATGTCTCGTCGGGGGTCTCAAGGAGTGGATGATTGAAGACTCAAACGGGTGACAGTTGGACGGACAACGCTCACGGACGATCTCGCACTGTCAAATTTCTGGAGGACAAGTGAGTTGCTTCGTCCTTTCCTCGATCTCGATCCTGTACTTCTCTCGTCTCGCATTACATCCATCTCCTTCCCACCATCTATGTTTCCGAGCTTCGAGTCTCGAGTTTCGAGTTTCATTTCCTTTTATCCTTACTTTCCTTCGGAGTCTCGCTCGCCTGCGACACCCCCTCGCCGCCCCCGACGTTGAATATGCGCTTCAAAAAACTTGCTGTGATTGGTGCTTTCACTCGCTTGTCATCCTCACAGCAGGTAGAAGGAGAAATATTTCATGTCGTCGGGGGCGTCGAGAACGCAGCTCACTGTAAACGTTTGAGTGAAATTGATAATCATACGAGTGATGCGACATGTTTGTTTATGGATTTCTCTTTCTTTATTCATTTCTTTGGATACCCTTTTTTATGATTTCCCCTCCGCTTTTGAAATTTCATGACTTGACAACATAGCGAAAAGCAGTGTGAATATATTTCATGCTTGAATGTTGTAACATGCGATAGCAAGAGCTATGAACTATGTCAGCCATAATATCAATCTCCCAAACGAAGAAAAGTTCCACTTAATATCATGTCGTGTAAGATTTTCAAGAGAATTTCTCACCTTGTGAGATATTACGAGATGTTGCACGGGTTCATAACGAGGGAAGGTCGGTCTTTTTCTCTCTTTCCACGCCGATGCTGAACGCAGATTTCTCTTCTGCGCATGAGTACAACGTTGAGAGCGCATATGTTGATTATGAAAACAGATATTTATTATGAGATTATCATTCCAATTTATTTTTGCCTGTGACGAGAAGACGACTGAAACAGAAGCAATAGTATGTCGTCTGAGAAACTTAGTATAATTGCGAGCGGCGAACATTGTAGTGTTGTTGCGAAACCAGGGAAGAACTCTTGTGACAATGAGGCAGAAGACAGGAAGCCAGCAGGCGGCAACGATCACGAATAATGTCGAAGGGCGATCCATAAGACTTCGGCGAGACCCATGAATCTTCGTCGTTATGTTATTCTGAGTTGTTCCGCGTCGTGAAGACGCCACAAAGGTCTTGGCCTGTTACAAGGACTTTGCTGACGAGAGGAAGGTGGACGTTGGCTGATCATCAACGATAAAGTTCTTGGGCTACACCCCGGAAATGGTCAATGAACGGTAGATGCGAGCCATCTACTCACCAAAGCAGTAACTTTCATATTCTGAGTAAGTTTCGGCACCGACAAGGAGGTCAATAAGGAACTCGGCTTGTGAGATGTGTCGCGATCCAGGTCTCCGTAGTCAAGTTTGTTAAGGGAAATGTAAAACTCCCTTCGTTGCTGCCGCTTTTATGAGCATCTTCCAACAGCGGAGACTTCGAGGGGACTCGGCACGGAGGGTTCAAACATCCTTACCTTGGATTCTCGCTAAAGGGCGGTAGAAGACTCGGACTAGCGTCATGCAACGCAATATATGCATGAGTCAGACCGAGCGAACGAATGTAGAGGCCGTCTTTCTTTCACGATTTTGATATGGGCTTCGATGAAGATAACTTGTGACGCGACGGTGTCGATATGAGAAAGGCGAGGTGAGGAAGAGCATGTCTCGTTATAAAAAGAAGGTACATGTGCGTCCTGGGCTCTTATGCTTCTCAGACCAACTTGAAACTATGACTTGCCTACAGTGGGCCACCGCAAGCGTGGCAGAACCGATTTGTCAGTAAAATTATGAGGCTTGATATTGCAGTACAGGCGCCGCCGGCGAACGCGAGCAGGTTATTCGATCTCCCTGACTCTCGCAATGATTGACACTGGTAATTAAAACCTCAAATTTCCTTCAGGCAAAAGAAAAAAAAACTTGCGAGTTATGTACTGTATTCAGAATATCCGGAGCGGGCCTCGCAAACAGTCGGCCTCGTTCGCTGCGCTCACTCGCCCTCCTTCTTTGCTCGGCTGGAGTGAACGTACACAATGAGCAGTCACAAACAACGAAGCCGGTTACTTGAACAGCCTGCCGAAGTAAGCGCCAATGTAGCGCCGTCAGAAAAGTGCCGAAATGACAAAACAACCGAAAGATGTCCCTGAAAGAAAAGGTGGGAACAAATTACCTTGGGGAACCAAATCTGCAGGCACGCTTGCCTTTTCGAGCCAAACCACGTCCGACTTGCCTACAGTGGGCCACCGCAAGCGTGGCAGAACCGATTTGTCGTCCTAGAGCAGCTCCAGCCCGTTGGGATTGTCTTTGATTTATCTGTACGCATAATATTAATATATATTGCAGTAAATACTTACAGGCGCCGCCGGCGCTCAAGCTCGCCTCTTCAAACTTGCTTTGATTGTTACTGTACTATTTCGACCAAAAGTTCACACTTTTGGAAAAATTTGCGACCTCGCGAGGCTCGATGGAGCCCGATCTCTAATCGGAGGCCATCGGCGAGGACTTTTTTTCTGCTTGTGACGCGTGACTGAACTTCTGGTCAAAATAGTACAGTAGTTTGAACTTCAAAACGTTTGACTTTCCTCCGAAAAAACAGAACATACGAGCTACATTTACAGTGTTGTGAGAAACGGGCCTCGCAAACAGTCGGTCTCGTCCGCTGCGCTCACTCGCCCTCCTTTATTGCTCGGCCGAAGCTCTCTTTCAATGTTCGGCAGTTACAGTGCAGCGACGAGCTCGCGGACATGAACAGATATGCACAGGCGCCGAATTGGCGCCAGCGTCAGAAATAGCCGACAAGCACCGAAACGATAAAACACCCGAAACGATCGCCCTGGCGGGACAATATTACCTTGGGGAACCAAATTTGCAGGCACACTTTCCTTATCGAGCCAAAACGCGTCCAACTCAACCGATTTTCTAGCGCAAATCGGAACATCCATTTTCTTGACACTACGCCCGGTCCGATTTCCCGTAGTGGGTTCTCGGTCTGATAGCAAACATACTCTACTCTTGTGAACTCGAGACAGTCGACGGCACGTAATCATTCCAAGTTGGCCGAGATAGAGGAATAATTGATGTACGCTTTACATGTACTCCGCATGGCGCACTCGACCTTTGGGTTGGCCCACTCCACATCACTCTCCATTTTCGAATTAGACGTATCTACTACTGTATCATTTCGAACTGTTCGGCACGCCTTGTGACGCGTGACAGTTTTTTCGGTTTCGGCAGGTCGGCGAGCTGGCAAATTGGCCGTGACATCCGCCATATTTCGGCGCCGCGAAGCGGCGCGGCCGAAAATCGGGTACCTAACCGGCTGTCACACCAAAGTTCGCTTCCGGCAGAGCCTAATGTGACCGTGACAAAAGCCTTTTCGCCGTTTCGGCATCGGCTTTTGTGACCGTGACCGCCGAACAGTTCGAAATGGTACAGTACTATAATTGAAGGTGCTTAGTAAGCACTGGAAATGGAAACATTGCAAGTTTACCTCTTTTGGGTGTTTGCCCTTTTATAGTATAAACACACTTCCTACGGGCTTGCGCGCAAGTTCGCGCTGCAAAATACCACCTTCATGGGCCTAGGAGCTCGAGGTAAGCTCTCTGTGTACATTCCGAAAACTTCAGGACAGGAATGACGATGAAAATTATGGAGGACAGGTTGCAGAATGCCGCGGCGCGCCAGGCTGCAAACACGGGCCCGGGCCGCCCCGCCGCCCGGGAGATTTCGAGAGTGAAGTCAACGCCGAGCTAGCGAAGTTTCTCGAAAATTCGAAGCATCAACTGCAGATTGCAGAGCTGAACACACATATATAAAGCCTGCCTGCTAGCGATAGAAACACTGGCACAAAAACCGTCTCGACCTTGGGTACTTGCGCTTGATTCAAGGCTGGTGTGGGCATAGCACGGGCACGGGCAAGGTGCGACATGGGCATGAACTCAACAACGACAGGTCCGCACTGGAACGGGGACGGTACATCTGCACTACGAACGAGAACGACGATATCAACGACGAAAAGAAATCGCGCGACTGGATGGAATTTGATACCGTGCCGTAGGCACGGGTCCATTGCTAGTACATTTTATGCCTCAGCATTGGGTTCGAGCCGAATACGCCAAAAGGTCCTTAAGAGGAGAAATTCAACTTCAGAACTTGAGAAATGAGTCCGCGAATGAAAAACAGGTGCTTACTTATACAAAGCACCTTCGATGGTCGTGAATAATCCACTCAATGTATTTCAGGGAAGTACGCTGAAGTGAGCATCTCCACAACTAGCAGGCGTATCTTGATCTTTTCCCAACAATCTTGATGTTGAACAATTACATCTCCTGAAGCATTATAGAATGATTGCAGATACCATCTCACGTATCGCTGATCCGACGACGACGACATTTCATTCTCATACGAATAGAGCGCAACCACCTCATCGTGGACGCTGGCCAGCAGTTGTAGCTCTTCGCCGATGGCTTGAATTAGTTCGAGATTGAGATATCTTATGTTTTGGGGTATCGCTGCCGAGTTTAACCTTTGAATTACTTGATCGTAGATGCGAGCAAAGCGATCGAACGTTGTGGAAAGACGCGTTAGGGTGGTTTGAACTTCTATTAGACGGACTTGCATTTCTTGTCCTTGTCCTTGGGGGGACTGGAGATAGTCCTCCATTTTTAGTTGATGTTGTTCTGATTGACGAGCAGACGAGCAGGCGGTCGGTTTTTATCATGATGTTGACAAGCGTGTTCCTTGCGCCATATACGCGTAATCGGCATTTCGGGAGCGTTAGGTGCAATTCAAAGTTTGTTCGTCTGCCGGCATTTCGAACAAAGCCAGCATTGACTTGTAGTTGCAAAGTGTTTCACATCGGATGGCATCGCAACCCTTCTTCATAAACATCTCGCTCTCTCCGCTCTCTCACAAGCCGCTAATTGAAATCCCCAGTACGAACTTCGCGTGATACGCTCTGGCCACGCGTCACGATTTGTAAAAACCCAATATTCGGACATTTTCTTTAATTGTTTTTTGAAGTATTTCCTACAAAGCGATCTTTTTGTGCGCCGGTAATGGAAGGGAAATGCGCAAAAGACTTCGCCGAGAAAGCAAAGACATAAAGGAGAAATGTGACGAAAATAGAGCTAAGGCGTCAACGTATCATTGGCGACAGAAGACGTATTGTCACAATGCAATTGAAAGACACGTAAAAAGCGCTACAAAGTGGGAGCGCACGGCCCGACGATGGCAGAGTTGTGGATGAATGCGGAGGAGCGGAGAAAACGATTTGCACGGCGACGAGCAGCGTTGAATCCTCAACATCAAGCAGGTGTTGCAGCCGGCCCGCCCAGAGCAACGCAGTCGTGCCGTCTTCTTTTCGTCATCTTCCTCGAAGATTGCGTATACAGATGTTTTGGTCTTCGACTCTGCGAGAGAGGGAACGCAATCTTCTCGACGGCGACGGCGAACGTCGAAAGGCGGTAGAGATTGCAAATGAGGATGGCTGGACGATCGAGCGAAGGGCGCCATCGAATCCAGAAACTTCCTTGAGATAGACTGCACATCGATTGCAGCAGCGCCCGCCCGCGGTCAAGTCCATCCAGAGCTTCTCGACGCAAACCACTGCAATCGAAAACCGTGATGCATTCTCACCAACTTCGCTTCATCATCGTCAGTTGAAGGTTGCGTCTCCCTATAAGTCCATTTTCGCGGAAAAAAGACGATCTTCTCAGATACGACGCCGAAAGTCGAAAGGGATTCGAGTCGAGGGAAGAGGATGAAGAACGGCGAGAACGGACGACCTTCGCCAGATCCGAAATCCTTGACATTCACCCGATGTCGACGTCTCAACAGTGGCGAGTTTGGGTTAGTCCACAACCCGGCCCAAAGGATCTTAAAGCATTGATTGATCTTTCCAAAATCGTGTATCGAGGAAATAAGGGCGGTCGTCTGGAAAAGAGTGAGCGACAGAAGAGGAATGTGAACAACGACCCTCGTCGACCCCAGAGTCCTCTTCTAAATGAACCTGACGTCGACGTCTCGGCAGCCCGCTCGGTTGCATCTCGAGCTCCTCAACGCAAATCACTTGCATCGAAACGCCTCCTCCTCGTCTCCGCTAGATATGGCCTACACGAAAGCTTCCCAATTCCGCTATTCCCCGAGAACGAGAAAGGAGGTGAATTTCTCTCTTCCTCTCGATCCCAGCGTCGACGGCCCGTGGTGAGCATCATTGGACATCAGGAGCGAGGAAGATCGAATGGAGAGGACCCGGGATGACGAGCGGCGCGCCGACCGACTCCAGACGTCCAGAATGAGATTCACTTCGTCTTTTGACGTTCGATCTGCCGGTACCGTGGCGCGCATCCTTCAAAGACCCCTATTTCAATCAAAAGACGATCCGATGCTCAACCGATAGATATCAGAACTTGAAGAGAAGCAGTGTCACGTTGGTCTCCCTCCTCCCTCCTCTTCATCGTGAATCGTGATACGTGATACCGCACCGCCAGATATGACAGTGATCGCTTTGACATCAGCTCCTCGCCCTGTGGATTGGACTCGTCACAACCTCAACCTCGAAGGGCGATGGAGATGATGTACGATGAGATGCGGATGATCGCGAGGATGATCGTTAAGCGAGGAATGGGTGGGAGGATGGGAACTTGGGAGCTTGAGAGTTGAAGCTTGAAGCGTAGATCGTAGACGAGCGAGTTACTGTATTCCTTCCGTCCTTCATGATACCAAGGCTTCATGCGACGAATAAAGCGAAGGAAGCGCTGCGACCAGGCGGACGAAGGCACTCGGAGGACTGAATCGAGCCCCGTTTCAGTTTGGATCGAAGAGAAGGAATTGCATGTATTAGTCGGTACTTGGTTTGGTGAAGCGAGGGAATAATGGTTGCGCAAGAACGGGAACCGCTGCCCTCCTTTCATATCCTCATTTCCAGACCGAACATCTCGCCTCGTGTGTCGGTCGCGACCCTCGCGCCGCCTTTGGCTGCCAACTTTCTAGCCAAATCTGTAGCGACGCAAGTGGTGGGTGAAGAGTCGGACAGAATTGCACCTCGAGTCGAGAATTATCCAACCATCCCAGCAAGTTCGGGTACCATAGTGATGAGCTCAATCCGATTGATTGACGCAACGAATGGTCCCTCGAATAAACCTGAGCAGTACTTCGCTCATGATCCCAAGTTCGCTGAGTGAGCGTTGCCGGATGGAGGAAGGTCGATGATTGTTCAGAATATGAGAGATCGAAAAGACATTCGCTCGGACTGGTATAGAGAGGAGAAGATGGATTCCCATCGCGTCCCGTCGTAGGTGTATCTTCGAGAATTAAATTCCAATAAATTTCTTCGTTCTCGATTGTTGATCTACCCAAAGAGCAGCTTTGGCATCGAGAAGCTATCCGTCGCTCGAGTTCTTGAAGCGTATCATACGGTTCGTGTTCGTGTTATCGCGTGATTCAATCGCGTAGATTCGAAGGCGACGACCGGAGGAGAGGAAAGGAAGAGGTAGAGATATTGGAGGCGAATGTCGTGAAGTCATCCCTGCGAGACACGATGATTTGCGCGGCGTCCGGAGAAGAGATCTGGTGAATGGAGAGGAGGCGCCAGTTTTCAATTCTTCCGTTCCTGTTGCAAGAAGGCGTGACGTAGGTGTCGAATGATGAAGGAGAGATGAACGGAGGAGTTGCCAGCAGTGGACGACAAGCGATGAGATGAGCGAGAGTCGAATGAGGAAGACGTCCATCGTCGCACCTGGGCGTGTCGTCAGAACGATTGTAATAATTCGAAAGATGGAAAATCGCGGGAGTCTAAGGAACACATCTCGACGTTAGGAAGAAGGGGAAGAGAGTTAGAACAAAGAGGGACGCACCTTCGTTTCGAATTCTCCGTTCAAATGAATCATCGCGACATCATTATCCTTCGACCCATCCATCCCTTCCTTCCCGCAACGAAACATCTCGTCATATCCCAAGACTCCTGTCGCACATTTCGTCTTGCGTGGGGGTCCGCACTCGATTGGATCGCCGACAAAACGGAGATTTTTCCTGAAAAGTGGTATGAAATTCAAGAATGAAACGGAGGGTGCGAGTTCGTGCTTGCGAAGAGTCTTACGACGTCCAAGCCCAGATATGACGAGGTAAGAATGGCATACGCAAATATTCCTGGGTCGTCTCGTCTCTCGACGACCCATCGCCGATGTAGGCGGATGGCAGTGAACAAGCGGCAGGCGTCGGCGTCGGCGTGGACGGGCTGAGAGGAAGGGCGTAGACGTCGAAAGAGGGAGAGGAAGGAGAGACGAAGGGAGGAGTTTCCAATGGTGGACGAGGAGCGAGGAGCTGGATGAGAGTCGCATGAGATGATAGGTTGGAAAGTAGAATTTCATCGCTGCATCCAGGCGTATCGTCAGAAGGATTGTAATGCTTCGGAAGGTGGAGGAGGTCTGAGAGAGAGAGATTGCTCAGCACTAGGAGGGAGGAGAAGAGAGTTGGAAGAGGGGACGCACCTTCGTTTCGAATTCTCCGTTAAAATCATCACGACATCGACATCGTTCGACCCCTCCTTTCCTCTCCCATTACTTCCTTCCCGCAACGAAGCATCTCGTCCTCTTCCAAGACTCCTGTCACTCGCTTCGCCTTGCGCGGCGTCCACACGACGAATCGAACGCCTTCTATTGGCAAATGGTAAGAAACTCGATCAAGGATCAACAAAATGGATTTCGTACTTACAAGATTATGACGAGAAGGCGATGGTCTGCTAGAAGCAATACGTGTTGTCAAATGTTGAGGCATCGGCGATCTAGGCGGATGGATGGTAGCGAGTGTCGTCATCGTGGACGAGCTGAGAGAGGAAGAAATTTAAACGCCAGAACTTCACAAGAATGAAGACAAGCAGAGTCGTACCGACGACTACCCAGAGTATGCTAGAGATCTAACCGAGTTCAAAATCTCGTCTTCACGTCCTCGTCACGCTTGCTGGGGTCGTTGTGTCGAGGTCATCGCGACTTGGAGAGTCAATGAAGACGACGACGCGTCACGGTCGTCGCGTCGAAATTGAGACGCGTCTGGACCACTGGCAGGATCTCGAAGACGAGTTCAGAGACTTCAACTGTATCTCGAGTAGAGAGGGATATCACATCCGCCTGGTGTCGCAGGGGATGTAAATTCGTTGAAGTCATGGTCGTCGTCGAAGGTAGAGCAGGAGGGTCGGCAGCGTGCGGAAGGCAATCATGCCACGCGACCGGGATCGTCCGGCGACTGTCCTTCTACATCGATCGACGTGCACTTTCTTCGCTTTCGACCACCATCACAATGAATCCTCATCCTAAGCCTCTCATCTCGTCTTCAGAGACCTTCAAGCCAGCCGATGTTGCCTATATAACCCAAACCTTCAAGTCACCCTCACCTGTCTCTTCAAACAACTCTTCCGCATGGCGCACTCGTCTTTATGTGGACGTCGTTGACTCACCGCTCGCTGCTCGCTGATCACTCGAACTTGGAAGGGCTGATGCGCGAGCCTGAGTCACCTCGCGAGTCCCATGGCCGAGGCCGTCATGCGCTTGGATCGTGCGACGGAGGTGGATGAGGTTCGAAAAGGTAGAACGTGGCAGGTGTAAATAGTTAGCGGGTTGGGAGGGAGGAACTTTGAGGTGCGTTGCTCTCTCTATCTCGTTCTTCTCCCGAAAGATCATTCACGATCGAATGTCTCTTCTTTTTAACAGATGCCTTGCTACTCAATACCTGCTCTTTCTCCTCATCATCGAGATCTTCCTTCAAGTTCGCAAACCCGTTTCCAGCACCATCACACCCTCCCTCGACTTCTCTGATGACTGGGCTTATCCAAAGAAAAACCTGCAGGACATTTGGGGGCTGTCTCTCTCGATGAAGTCCGAGCACATTTATCGTGTTGGTCCATAGCCATTGAGGGTTGAGGGTACGCCGCTACCTCGTTGGTTCGTCCATGCGTTTCTTCTCACCTCCTGCTCTTTACTTTTCCTTTATCTCCACTTCGTCTCACCATCATCTCTTCTTTTCTTCTGACCTTTCGAACTGTTTCCAGCGCTATCTCACCCGCTTCCTCCCCTCGACTCCTTCGATGATTTGTCTTACTCGAAGCGTAGAACCTGCAGGGCACACTTCCGGATTGCTTCGTTCGATGAAGCCCGAGCACGTTTATCTGGGTATCTCAGGTGAGGGTTGAGGGTGCGAGCGAGCGACATGGTTGTTACGCTATCTCGTCGGTCCGTCCGCACATTCCTTTCTCTCTCTTTCATCTATAATTCTCCTCTATTCTATAACTTCCCTCTATTTCTTCCTTCATTCTTCCTTCCGTTCTTCTCTTCCGTCTCCCCAACAAGCATCCCCAACAGCCATCGTCGTCTCTGAGCAACACCTTGCTTTGATGCTCGTTCTCGTTCCGCTCGGTATCACGTTTGCAAGGTTAAGCTTTGTAGTTCACTATGGCTGTTAGGGAGGGACACGGGTGACACCGTGGAGCTCAGTTCTTCGAAGTCTGTCAAGGAAGAATTTCGTGCAGCGTTCGTCGCTCCGAATTTGGTCGCTCTCGTCGACGAAAAGCCACGTTCGCTATTCTTTCCTCCCGCACTTTATCTCCCTTTTCCTTCTCGTCTACTCCGACTTTCTTCTCCAATCCCGTTTGGTCGCACACATCTCCCATCCCTCACCGCCCCCGACGCCGACGGCTCTCGCTGCACAAACTTGCTGCTTTGGCTCGCACTTGCACATACGTGTACACGTGTGTTGACTTTCTGTGAGCCCAGCAAGTTCTGAATTGTGGGACGGTGCGCCGGGTTGGGGTCGTTCGAGAGTGTTGGGAGTGCGTGCAACGCAGGCTCTTCTCATCCTCTCTGTATTTCCTCCTTTTTCGAATTCGCTCACCCTCGTATTCTACTTCCTAGCTCATATAACTGACTGATTCCGTCGACAAGTTTCGAATTCGAATAGAATGATTTCCCATCGTAAAAACGAACTTCTTTGATGTAACGACGATGGTCTATTAATCTTTACTAGTACATGTGAATCGAAATACATATAATGCGATAACCATCCTTGCATCCTGAATCTCTCACTTCGTCGCGCTCGACAAAACACGAGAGATTCTCCAAGAACGAAAATCTTCGCCGTCGAGGTTGAGGACGAAAAATTGCACCGAAAGGAAGAGAACTTGTTACTATACCCCTGTCGCTCTTCTGGGACGGAAGAATCGATGAAAGTTGAGCGACGTAATTGCAAGTGCAAGCTCGTACGCCAACGGTCGGCTTCGCATCGTCGGATTAGAAGATGATGATCGATCATCCATCCATCTCTCGTTATCGTGTCCGCAAACATTAGTCAGATGAACTCGGGAACTCGAAAGCGAGGGTCTCAGAAGAACTGAACTAAATGTCGTTAGGAAATATGAGATGGGAATCAGATGAGTAACACAGCACACCTACGCGAATTATCGTCGTTAGATTTTCGCGAACATGTACATGTGCAGCGGCGTCATGCAGTAGGACTGCCTCGTTCGTCGGTCGCCTTTCCTTGTTCATTGTCATTTAATCTTCCTTGTCTTCATCGATGAAGATACCATCAAGATGGTTGAAAGACGGCAGATGGGACGTCGAGTGATGAGAGCGCCGGTGACGAAAAAGCGTTGTTGAAGTCCCCGGACGACGCGGCAGAACGCAGCGTCTCATTCGGCAAATTTGAGGTGGTGGAATCAATCTCGTGGTGTAGATATATGCGAAACGTATTGCTTGAATGGAATGGAATGGTCTACAAGGTAAACGAATTGAGTGAGAAAAGCGGGACGAAAGTTTTGGATGGACGCACGTCATCAAATTCTCCGAATTTCATTCGATTCCACCCTCCATCTCCTCCCAGTCCCAGCGAGCTCTATCGCATTCCACCCTCCATAAACCCTCATCTTCGACGGCTCGTATGCATCTTGTTCTCTCAGGCAGTTCGAGCGTTTCGCATCGATCGGCAGCGAGCAAAGGAGCCGTCTGCGAAGCTACGCGGAAGTTGGTCAGGTGTTCGAACGAGGATCGATGAGCGCGATTTCATACCTTCTTTCTATATCTAGACCAGTCGAAGATCCTTTGATTCGAGGGATGGTGTAAATCTCTACTAAATGGACGTCCATCAGCGAAGGGCGTCGCCTGCTTGAGCCTTGGAAGAAACGCGTTAGAGCTTTCAGACCGAATCAGACGACGAAGACCAGGCATAGCGTCCAGTACAGTCAGTGTAGCCAGTACTTACCAAAGCACGTCGCCCGTTCTTACGAGTTCAGAGAGTAATCGTCACATCTCCTTCATTTTGGCCTGTCAAATTGGGCTCGAGGTCGTCGCGTCGACGTCGTTGGGGGGCTTGAATCTTGGGACGCGTCGAATCGGAGGGCGTGTCCGTGATGACGCGTCAACTGGAAACCTTCAAGATTATTTTGCGCAAAAAGCGTGTAAAGATATCGAGGACGCGAACGTGGATAGATCTCGTCGTGCTCGTCGTCGATTTTGAAGGATTTAAGAACGAAAGCTGTGAACGACATGGCGGATGATCGGCAACATGCGGATGCCAGCGAGGCAAGCAACCGGGATCGTCCGCTTGCCATCGATCAAGCGTGCCACGGCGCTCATCTTTGCTTTCGACCACCACCACAACGAATCCTCATTCTCGCACCTCTTATATTCTCTATACCTTTATAATCCCATATACCTCCAGAAGCTGTCAAGCCTCACAATCAACGAGTTCTGCACCCCCTTCGCAGATCCATCGCGCTCGTCATTGGCTCAGCACCTCACGTCGCTGATTGCTCGAGATCCTATCGACCTCGTAAAGCATCTGCTTATACGAAAGCCGAAAATAAAGAGAGGGACGAGCCAATACCCCACAGCTCTTCGAACTGCGAAGGGGATGCGCCATCTTGTTTGTTTGTGCCGAACGACGCTTGAGCGATTGGTTGGGATGGCGGGCTTGAGGTGTGTCGTTGTCTATCTGCCATCTCTCGACCTCCACTCATTTGCTGCTAATGACATCGACAGATATAGAGCACGGAAGCTCAACCGATCTCGAACTGCGTCTCTCGACAGATCATCTCCCGCTTCATCGGAGGTCGACAACGAAAGTACGTCGTCTCTTCCTTCTTTCCGTTCAGTCTCTCTTCGTCTCTCCATCGTCTTTCGTCTTCCCGTCAACTTCATTCTTCATAAATCACCCCCTCTTCCCTCTTCATGGCAAACTTAGGCTCCGCTCGCTCTCCATCCCCTCGACGCCTCGGTTGAACGGGCTCACAAAAGATGAAACGCCTGCCGAGTACTCTCGCTCGATGCGATCCCAGGTTGTTCATTGATCTGACTGATTCGACCGAGGATCGAGGGCACGGGAGCTTGCAATTTCAAACCTGCGTTGTACGTGTATTTGTTGCGCTGTGTCGCCGGCGCGTCCAATTTTTGGGTTTCACTCTCTGCTCCTTCTCTTCTTCCTCGTTACGCCTTTTTGTTTTTCAGACTCCGTCCGTCAAATTTCAAGCACCTCTTGGTTCTTCAATCTCATTTTGACGAACCACTTACATCTGACAATCGTCCCCTCATCTTCCCGATTGCGGACCGCTCTAAAAACATCTCGGGCGCGCTTGCATATATGTATTGCTCGATGCACTTCGTGCATGATTTTTTGGATGGGATATGGGAAGATGAGGGTACCGCACGTACGGATACTTCGTGGTTTTCCGACGTATTTTGTCTTTCGTCATTATTCATTGTACATACTTCGATTCTTCCTTTCTCTCTCTCCCTTTTCCTTTCTCTCCTACGCGGTGTCCCGGACGAAACCCCCCTCCCAACACCCGTCACCACTCTGCAATAAACCATGCTGGATAGACTCGATTATGTTTAACCCGATAACCTACCACATGATTGAGTCTATGCAGGTGAAAATCAGGTGTTGGGGTACGACTCGGGCTCGCCGATGTACTTTGGACAGCAGGAGAGTGATTCTGATTTTTGGTTTCTCAACGTGGAACCGCGTATCTTTTTCTTTCGCTGTCTTTCGCAATCTCCTTGTCTCTTCTTCTCTTTCTCATCGACTTTTCATCCTATTTATCCGTCCCATTCTCTGTCTTCGATTTATCGGACATCCCGCCTCGCCTCTTGTCGCCCCCGCTAATAGTTGTCCCACTCCATACCCTCATTTCGTACTCATTCAGACTTTTGCTGAGGTAGGTAGGTAGGTAGATAACCGGCATAACGTTCCTAAAAAGAAAACGCCGGGTGTTGCGGCCCGTACAGGATGGTGTTCATCCTGCCCACAACGAGTCGAGGGCTTCTATGCTCCATTAGACGCAGCGCGCACGCCAACGCCCAACCCCCATAGTCGCCACAGGACCCAGACGTGCGGTTTATAATGAGAGCCGCCTCATCAGTAACAGTAGCAGTACTTGTATATCACAAAGTACTAGGTTGGACGACTGCCCACTGACAAGCGGGCAGTCACCACTGGTGTACGACAGACCGCTGACAAGCAGGGCGTCGCAACAGGGAGATAAAAGTTGTGTTCGTAGCATTGTTCGTAGCATTCGTAGCATTGTTCGTAGCATTCATAGCACTTATTCGTAGCCCAATCTCGTAGCCCAATCTCGTAGCATGTCTGAGACATCCGCGAATTTCGTCTTCGAGGCAATCCACAACATTTTCCACTGGGAAAACGTTATGTATAGCCTCGCGTCTCGTCTATGAAGAGTACGCAATGACTTGTGTAAGATTACTTATCGAGGATTGATATGTGGTGGTGGTGGTGGTGGTGACTGAGTGATGCGTCAGCTGCAGGGTTTAGAAGGTGGCAGTAGTGGGTGCGTTGAGAGAATGTAGAAAGCTTGGGTTCGAGCGTAGACGACGATGATGCCTCAAGTCAATTGACTTTTGGTGTGTGTTGGTGTTCTTTAGTTCCAATTATCTCTCCTTCTCGTCGTTCGCACTATAACTTAGTTCTGATCCGGGATAAGTGAATCTGCAGACAGCAGACGAATCATTCGAGGGAGTAGTCTATTGTTGAGTTTGTATGGTTTTCGTATGTACATGCAATAATGATAATACTACGTTATCACCAAACCAAATTTCAATACTGTTCGCGCTGCGCAAGGAAGCACTGAACAAGGATTCCGAGCGAAAATTCCTGCCCGTCGACGGTGAGATACTTCACTTACAAGTAACGCATGGTGTCCGTTTTTTTCGCACTTGAAGGAATGTCTTGAGACGCAAAAGTTCATCGGGGTGCTGGCCTGGACTACCTCCCTTCGACGAGCGGAGTCGTACTGGCTCTGCTGCATTTCGTCGAGTGTAAGCTGCACCCAATATTTCGAGATTTTGTAAGGCCTCTCAAAGCTTGATCCGTCGTCGTCGAGACGGAAAGAAATTGAAAATCTTCGCGCCAGTGGATATTGGAAGCGCGGAGACGCCGAGTTCATACTGTGATCGTCGAAAGTGAAGACTCGTTGGCAAGTGAAGACGAGGTAATAAGCTTTGAAGTCTTGAAGTCTTGAAGTCGCCAGTGAGGAGGAAGCGCACAGACTCCAGACGATTCGACGAACGAAGGAATAAGACGCTCGGTTTTCGATATAGCTAACGTCGAGCATGCTTCGCGGCGGACTTGGGTTACCGCGTATTAGAGGGGTGAGATTGCGCTGTCAGAATGAGCGAGAGGATGCTCGCGTGCTTGTATATGTGAAAGCAAACTAGATCCATGGTGAACTGCGAGAGAGATGAGCGTGAAGTTCCACCTTCGGGTCGAATTGCGGCATTCTGAGAGCAAAATGTAGTTGAGTCGTTGTTGTGTGCTTGGTGAACGAGGGTAGGTGTACAAGCTCGTAGTTACTGGCGATGTAAGTACCGCAAGACACTGGAGGGATGATGAAGAGAAAATGGTTGAAGGCGACGATAAGATCCTTGTCCTGGCACCATCGGACGAGACGATCGAGGATAGTCTTCGTCTTTCGCCATCCCATTCGAGAAAATAGGTGAGCCGACATCAGGGATTCCACGAATACATTCGCGATCGAGCGTCTGTAGGGTGAAGACATCGGGTGAGGAGATGGGACTGAAGAATGAGGATAATTAACAACGGACTTCTGAATCTCGAATCCTCGAACAATTTGGAGTTTCCGTAATTCCAGAACTTCGATCCTCGTCCAAAGAATGAATCGTCGAGCTACTGACAGTCCATTACGCCTGGATAGACCTTTCATCGTTCTCCTTCCCCCAGCCCACCTCCTCCTTCCCTCTAAATTCCAACACGCTCTCTGATCTTCGAGCGTCGGAATTCGCGAGTCATGAATGCACCGGCCGACCGACATTCGCCGGGCTCGGTAAAGCCCAAAATCCATCCGGAAAGCGAGCAGAGATAAAGCATCAAGTATCCTCGAAGTCGAGCGAGCGTATGAGAGCTCGAGACGCCAGAACTTGCGTGAAAGATGAGAGTTGGAACGAGAAGTGTAGTAGTGATAGAGGACGACGTCGACGAGAACAATGAGATCGATGGCTGACCTAGGAGCGGCATTCCAGATAAGGTGGACGGCGGGAGTTGGAGATAAGGAATCAAGACGAAATTCCGCCAGGTGTTTGTTCTTCGCGTCGTCGCGAGGTGGGTCTGTGAGGAGGGAAAGAGGAGATTGGATCGAAAGCGGAGTCCGTTCGACGTCGTCGTTGTCCAGCGAGCGCGAAGGGAAGGGAAGAGAGGGAGGGAGGGGAGGAGAGGAAGCTTGATGAAGAACGGCGTGGTGAGGCTGGCGGTGAAAGACTAAGCGTGCTGCTGGAGGATGGAGGTCTCGAGAGATGGGGCGCCGGTGGAAGGAGATTGTTTCGACGTTTGGTGTAAAGACGAATCCAATCGGCTGTCCTCTTAGTGTCGTCGTCGTCGAAAGAGAGGATGTTCGTGTCTTTTTGTCTTCCAGACCGAAAGTAAGAGGCGGTGTTTCATGATCAGAAATTGCGGGCAGAAGAATCTGTCGAGCGAACAAATCATCGCGATGAGAGGAAGCAGATTACATGAGATGGAAGAAAGGCGGCGCACCGGAGTTTCCATCTTATTCCTCTACTCTGTGATCCGCGTCCAGACGGATTCCTCGATCGTCTCTTCGCGAAAAGGAGCCACTCTTCTTCAACTGAACCCATCGACGACGCGTCGTCCGCCCGTCCGTCCGTCCGTCCTCTCCTCCCAATACCATCCTCGTCGTATTCAGCAATGCAACCTCTTCGTGTCGATCACAGAAGCATTAAAGAACCATCTGTGAAGCGAAGGCGAATATGATGAGGGACACGAGAAATGCATCGACGAGAATGACTTCGTACCTTCATACCTCCGGATCAGCACGATCGACGATCCACACTCGTCGCGAATAGGCTGACCTCCCCATTTTCCGGATACGGATGCTGCGAGAGGATGGCCAGCAGGGACTGTTGTCGAATGTCATGTAGAGACTTCGAGTCTAAGGGTCGGAGAGAGGAAGAAAGAAACGCGTCAGCACCATCTGAGGATGAAGAACGGCCATAAAAAAGCTATTAGCACTTACCAGAGCACCTTACAGCTCCTTTCCTGAGTCTCCAGACCAGATAAAATCTTCAAGTCTTCGCCATCCCAGCTTGCGCGGTCGGACGCGAGGTCACCGTTGTGTCGACGCCATCGCGTCGTCGTTGGCTGCAAAACCCCTTGAAGCTCGTCGAGAGCAGGCCATTCTTCATCTTCAGGCTTTAGGTTTCATCTCGAACAAAGCTCGCTGAGACAGAGACCGGGACAATCAAGCGGATCGAATTCGTCGTGATCGTGGTCAACGAGGTCAACGTCGATGAGCAAAGTTCAGCGGTCGGCAGCATCCGGAATGACGTCACAGCAACCAACCGGGATCATCCGCTCGCGCTGTCATCAAGCATGCCCCGGTGACGGTGCTCCTTGCTCGTTGCTCCTAACCATCATCCACCACTTCCCCTGCTCATTTTCCCTTCATATTTCATTTTTTTCGTAGGTCTTATCCGCCGCAATCTTTCTCTGCGCCTCTCCGCGTCTCGAATCCCCATCGCATCTCTCACTGACCAGCCAGGCTCCCCTCCGCTTCGAGGTTCACGTCGAATCTCTCTCGTATCGCAGCTCATCCGTGCTCATCAAGAGATACCTGTAGACTCAGTAGAGCGATTTGGATGGGATAAAGCGGGGAGGACCACGCCATGGTAAGTGTGCGATAGGAGTCCGACTTGCGTGGCGAGACTTCGGACTTTGCGGGTTGATGAATTGACACTGGCGTGGGGTGGAGAGCCGGGTATGGGGTGCGTATCTGTCTTCTTGAAGTTATCTCTTCTACGTGTTCTGAATATTTAGTATCTCAACGATCCTTTTCATTTCGTTGTCAAAGAAAGATTCGCTGCCTCTTAGCAACTTGGAGGGTGCGATTTTCTGCTCCAGATCGCTCGACGTGCGTTTGACAAGCACGCCAGTGTCGTATCCTTGTGCGTCGTCGTTCTTCCATATCTATCATGCAGCCTCTCGTTTCGCCTTTTCGCCCCTTTCCCTTTTTGACATAGCTTCCAAAACTTCTCTTTTCTTCCCCTTTTCTACGCCGTCTTTGATCTCAAGATCACACTTTCCTTCCTCATATTCCTTATACCTTCACCCGACCTCATCCGCTGCACTCTGCGCACCCCTCGTTTCGGATTCAAAACTCAAACCTTGATCTCATCTCATCCTCTTTCCGCGGGGGAGAGTTATCGAGTCATGTCTTTGAAATTTAAAAACGAGGGGTGCACAATAACAAGCGCGGGGCTCCTGGAATCGCTTGAACCCCTTTGGTCGTTCGAGCGGTCTTCGGTTGTTTGACCCTTCAGTTGAAAATCCTATCCGCCTTCACGTTTCTTCACCTTCTCTTTCACTTTTTTTTTTGCGAACCAAATTCTTTACGGTCATTTCGATCGTTCCTCCTTTCTTCCTCAACTCGCATGTCCCACTATGCTTCTCTCCGGACGTTGCGCTTTCATCCTCTCATCTTTCACCGTTCACTTTCGCACTGTCGCCACCTCATAACATCCGTATCCTTCGCACCGTCCCCTCAGGACCTTCGATGACTGGGCACGAATTACAACAACATACCAGGTGGAATTATCTCTCTGAAATTTCTCCTCGCATGTTTAGGGTAAAGCGTTTGAAGATCGAGGGCTGAGGGCGAGCGAGCGAGGGTCGGACGTCGGACGCTCTGGGATTCTCTTTTCTTTTCATTTTGTTTATCGTATGTTTTCAGCTTTCATTATTACCCAATGCTTAATTCGATTCGAATCGACTCTTTTCCTTTTTCTCTCTTATTCTTCCCCCTTCTCATCGCAGGTCTATCTCAATCGCTCGCTACCTTCGCGTTCAAATTCAATTCGACTCGCTCGCCCGCTCGCCAGCCAATACACTATCGATTATCAACTCTCACTCTCACCGCCCCCCGATAACTACGGTCTCGATACCTTAAGAAAAACCTGTGGATCGTATCTACGCCCGTACGCTCGTGCGCTGTGCTGGATACTCTATTCGCAGGTTTTGATATGAATCATAGATGTCAGGGGGCGTCGAGAGTGCGGTATGCGCCATGCGCTAGAGGAGCTTGGATGATGTTGGCGTCGAAGTTATGTATATATTTATGTTTTCCGTGATTTTTCTCGCCTCTTGGTGATTTATTTCTCATTCTCTCCATTGTCTTTCGTCGAATCTCTCGCTCGTTCGTCCGGATGAAGCTCTAGATCTTGTTTCAGTTTTCTCTTTCTTTATCTCCTCATCTCCTCTTACTTGGTAATTGATTTCGGCATTTCAAACTATCGTACAATGTGCATCTCTTTGTCCGCAATTACTATAGTAAATCGATTCGATAGAACACAATCGTAAACCTGTCATTCATGGTGACTTCAAACGCTCGCGAAAGAACAAACTATTTCACGGCTTGGGTATTCGTTCATCCTCGGATAACCGTCGTCGTCGTCGTCATCGGTAATTTCATCGTGATCGTCTATCTCTTACTTAAGAATCATCTCATTCTGTGACGTCTGCGGGATGAGATCAGTTGGAGATGCAAAGGGGATGCGGGGAAGAGAATGACGTACCAGTATTCTCGTGCACAGGATTCGAATCGGCGCCTTCGTCCTTCGCCGGCGCAGAGGCATGCCAGTGAGCATCTGCCCGAGTCCCACTTCTCCTCTGTCTCCTTATCCTCCAAGAACGAACCCCGACGGTGGTCTTGTTACTGTCGTCGCCAACGTTCAACGTTGTGAGCTTCTCGCATCCGTTTATCGCTCGCGGATGAACTGAACCGAAGAATCATCTGCTTCTGTAAAGTAGAGTTAGAGACGATGATAAACAGAGGTAAAAATCAATCGGGTTCGTACCTTCGAATGACTGGAGCGCACTGAAAATCCGGATGCCCGGCTGGTGCAGATGCTGTGAGCAAGCGAAGAGCTAGAGGCTTAGAGCTGTAGCTGCGATGGGAATCGATGTCGATGTCGATGTTGACATCGTCCATCGCCACATGCTATGTTATAGGGATTTCTCTCCCAGTCTACGATTGAGAGAGAGAAAGAGAGGATGAAACGGTCGGTCGGTCAGAAATTCGGGAATGAAACAAAGAACAGTGAACACACGTACGGAAACTCCCCAGTCAAGACCTGAGATTTCATATATCTCAATCACATCTCCTACGAAATCGAAGCGTCGGAAGGCATCGAAATAAGGCCAACAACAGCGATAAGTGCAATCATGGCATAGATAATCACCGCCGTCGTCGCCGTCGGCTGGGATGGATAAGAAGACTCTGAAACGCGTCAGCACCTCTCGAGAACGACGTGTCGATAGTATAGCCGTACGTGTAGATGATAGAAGAAGATTGAAGATACGAGCACCAGCAGACTTCAGAGCACGTCTCTTAATGATGAAAGCAGGGACGACGGACGACGATGCTTGCGCCGAGTGCGATTCAGCCTGAGTGACGACTTGGTTGGTCATGACGGATTGCTAGAGGGCAGAGAGCTTGAGGCCATAGTAAGAGAGTGAGTATAGTCAAACGATGTCCGTCCGTCCGTCCGTCCGAAAGGGTCGTCGAATACGAGCGTTGGTATGAGGAGTTGGAGGTAATGGGCATGGGCGTCGTACATATGGAGCGCGCGAAATGGTGTTTGCTGGAGCGTTCGTCGCAGGAAGATTGGCGAATCGCTTTGGACGGAGAACCTCTTGAACTTAGTATCCTGTGCGCGCAAAAGCGGAAGCAAGAAGTAAAAGTCGCGTTAGTGTTTCGAATTCTTAACGTCGACAGACAGCGCGAGGACGACGACGTACGTCAGTTACGGTCTGCATCCCTCTCTCTCCGCCCAAACCCAATCCTCACTTCCGCTTCGCCTCCTATCCTGTTCAACCCTTACTCTACCCTCTCCTCGCTGTACGCACTCTCTTTCTCCTTCGAGCTAGAACAAGCTCTCCTCGCCTGAGACTCGTACCAATCGCGGAGAAAGCAAAGAAAGAATCATCTGCGAAACGAAGGCGAAGTTGATGATGAGGGACTCGTGAATGCATTTGCGAGCGTGAGTTCGTACCTTCGAAGTAGCTCAAGCGACGACGCACCAATTTGTTAGAGAGGTTGACCTCCTCATTGGGAGAAGTGCGGATTCTGTGGACGGACGGCAAGCAGCGACGGCCGTAGAGACTTCGAGTCTAGGGGACACATGCACAGAGAGAGAGAGAAACGCGTCAACATCTCTCGAGGACGAGGAATAGCTATAGAAGAAGGTACGAAGACTCACCAGCACACGGTAGATCATCTAGATGTCCTCGAAAGACCTGAGGCCCCTCCGTTCCAGCCTCAGCCTATGCTGTGGGATGCGTCCGGCGTCGTCATCGCTTCGACGTCGATGATGGCTGAGAATTTCCTTGAAGCGCTTCGAGAGCAGGTCTTTCGTCATCTTCAGGCTTCAGGTTTCATCCCAATAGAGCTCACAGAGACAGAAACTGGGGCGTTCAAGCGGATGGAAATCGTGATGGTCGTTGATGGTCGTGGTCAACGTCGATCATCTCTCGATGAGCGAAGTTCAGCGATCGGCATTGTTCGGAATGACATCACGACAAGCATCCGGGATCATCCGCTTGCGCTGTCGACGCCGTGCTCCTTGCTTTCGACCATCATCATGCATCATCCACCACTTCGCCTATCTATTTCCTCGTCGTTCTTAAGGTTAATATTCAATTCGCGTCCCCTTCTGCAACCTACCTTTGCGCCTCTCCGCGTCTTGCATCCCCATCGCACACCTCTCGTGGTCAACTCTGGCTCTCCTCCGCTTCGAGACTCGACTTCCAGTCGAATCGATCGCGCTCATCCGTGCTCATCCGTGCTCATCAACAGATAACGGTAGGGCAATATGAATGGGATAAAGCGGGGAGGGCCACCTCCCACTCTCGCTGGGAGTGTGCGATGGGAGTTCGATTTGCAAATGAGGACGTCAGACTTCGCGGATGGATGGATTTCGGAAGGTCGAGCAGTTTTGAGGTGAGTATCTTTTTGCTTGCTTTCTTTCTTTCTTTCTTTCGCTCATTCGTGCGCATCTTACTGACAACCTTCCTTATCTCCCAAGTAGTTGCAGATCATCTCTTATCGTCACCGTTTGACGATTCGGCGATTCATTCGTCGACACGCTCGTCGTCCGCTGCTGCATCTTATCTAACAGTGCGTCTTCCCTCGTCCTCCTCCTTCTCTCTGTCACCAAGTCCTCATTCTTCTCAAAAATCTTCTTTTCTCTCAACGTCGTTTTTCTTCTTCAAATTTTTTTCGTCCTTCTTCATCCCTCCCTCCCATCTCCGGCTCGATCACGAGCGACGACCTCCTTTCTCTCTCTCTCTCCCACCCCGCAACTTTCTTTTCCCTCCTCCGAACCGTCCATCCCCTCAACGTCTCCGAAATCAAGAGCACAACAAATAACCTGCTCGGTGCACACTGCACTTACTGCTAACCGCAGCCGTAGTCACCCGCAGCTTTTGTCTATAATCTCTTTTAGGAAGTTGAGGGCACGGGTATGGGTTAGGTTCAGATTGCGCGCTTACTTAGCGAACAATCGTCGTCTTGTGGCTTTGCCATCTTCGTCTTTCGTATCTTTCTTCAAGCCAACCTTTTTTACCCCGTGTTTAGAATTCCGGTCTGAGCATCAGCCTCGACACCCCCAACGCTCCGATCGCTCTCTATCTCCAAAGAAAAACATTCTTCGCCTCGGCTCGGACACTCTACCCGCATGCTTATCACGGACCATTCTGGCCCTTCTCTGCTTCGAGACTCGACCAATCGTCGAGTCTCTTTCGAATCGCAGCTTATCCGCACTCATATAGTGCTATCGGTAGAGCTGCGTATATGTATACCCATCAAGCGAGGTAGGCCATCACGGAGCTCACGTTTGGTGCGATGGGATTTCGATTTGCGAGCGGGGACGTCAGGATTTTTGCGAGAAGATTTCAGAAAGTTTCTGAGGTGAGTAGATCTCTAATCCTTTTCGCTTTATCGTACGAATTGATCAACGGCTTCGTAGCTGGAAGCTCAGTTCATCTGCGATCGTCTTTATGTTTGATGACCCAACTTTGTCATCGATCATCTGCTGACATGCTCTCTTCTGGCGCGCCGGTATTGATCTTTGCGTGCGTCTTCCTCTTCTCTTCCCTCGTTCTACCTCATTCTCCCTTTACCTTGCACTTTTCATTTCAAAATCCTCTTTCTTTTGACACTTGATTTTCTTCTTATGAACGCCGCAGCCCGTTTAATGCGTCAACTCGTCCCCTCAGCACCTCTTAACAGGTCACAATTTTAATTCAAAGACATGCAGGATGCTCGTGCTATGTATACAATATTTTCGCCGAGTGTCAAATCTGCGTGTCTTTTTTATCAGGCACTTGTCCTGATGTGTTGAGGGCACGATCGATTGAGCTGTGTACGGCTTGTATTTTTTTGCGAGGTTTTCTTCTCTTTCTTTCTTGCTCTTTGTGCTCTTTCGTTCTTGATTTCTGTTCATTCATATAAGTTAACTCATCTTGCTTTCTCTCTTGTGTTCGCCGATCGCCCATCCCCTCGCTACTTTGGACAGCCGTTGAATTCAGAACCCCGTTGGCTTTACTCGACCTTGCGCTTATCGCACGTTTCGGTTCCAACGAGTTATTTTCATGGTTTGTAGCGGGTGACGGGGGTTCGGCACGGACGCAGACGATTCTTGTTCATGACGATGGTCGGCGCTCTTACGACGTCGGTCTCGGGACGGACGGACGCAAGTCGATCTCATTCTTTCTATTTAAAGTCTACATTCTCTTTCTCCGTATTCGTTGCCCCTCCTCTCTTCTCCTCGCTTTCTCTTCGAACTGATTCGATATGCATTTTTTCCCTCTCGTCTTTCGGTCACATCCCTCAGATCTAGCTCGCCCGCTCACGCTGTACCCCTCGACACCCTCGACAGCTCACAAAATCATAAAAACACGGTGTCTTTGTTCGAACTTGCGATTTCTGCTTGCTTGTTTTGATTCCAACGTGTTTTGTGGTTATTGTATAGTTGGTGGCGAGGGTGCGGCGAGGGTGCATATACATGTACGGATGAATAGAGGAGGAAAGGAGGGTGGCACATCTTTACTGTACTGCGTTTTTAACAAGAAGCTCTGCAACGAGTTTTGGACTTGGAAAAAGGGTGGGTCGTATATTTAATCCACTTCTCTCTTGTAGGAATATCATGATTACATTACTATCACTTTGGTTGGATGATGAGCGAATGACGAAGACGTATTGAGGACGGATGGATTGTATCATGTATGGGCGAAGAATGTTTGTGAGTAAGTTTTCAGTTCGGTCGCGCTCTGACGTACTTCTTCTTAGTACCTCTGATCCCACCGCGAGTGAGTTTCAGCTCGCGGACGCCGCTGGGATATTCGGTATCGCGCTTGAGTAAGGTCGTCGTCGTCGTCGGGTTCGATTTCGAGAATAGAAGGTGAGAGTGCAGCTGGTGCTGCGTACGCACATGCACGGCCGTCGTTCGTTCACCGCGCCGCAGCTGGCGTAGTACCGAGAATACTAACGATGTTTGCCCGTGTCGATCCCTTCTCCGAGTTCTCTGTTCGAAATTCGACGACAGAGTTGAAGATTCCCGAGCTCTGGTTTAGTGGCTTAGTAGCTTAGTAATTTACTAGTTAGTTTTGAATGTGATTGATCGCGGATTGAGGAGCCGCAGCCTCAAGCTTGCAGATCACGAAAGCGGACGGACGCTGACCGGCTTGGGTTGCCCGTCCGGGCGTTCTATTCTTCTTCTTGTGCATCGCCTTCGAGTCGCTCGCTGAAGATTATAATAAGCACCACTTGAATCTCGTTGCGTGATCGAAACCACTCGGAGATGAGGCGCTCACACACCTCAAAGTACACGCAACACTACTTCATCATCACGATTCACCGCCTGATAACACACCATTCGTTGTCTTGTCTTGTCTTGTCTGCCAGAGGGTTCTCCTCCTCCGTTCATCGCCGGAGATTTTCGTTGATCTTGATCTCGGAATGAAAAAAGAGCTTCAAACTCCGTCCAGCACTGCAGGCTAGTTTTTGGGGTCGGAATAAGTACTCGCGGCCGTCAGAGATTTGAGTAGGATAAGCCGCCCGTTATTTATTTTTCGATGGCTTTTCGAAGATATCCAATACTACTTCGAGACTCAGGTGATAAGAGCGGACAGTGGAATTGGAATTGGATGGAAGTCTGGATCGCTAGTGATACTTATAATCTGTTCAAGTAGTAAGCTTCAGACTCGGTCAGTCGGAGTCTGATGCACTTCTGATTTCGGAGTCGGATTGAATTGCGTCTCGTAGCTCGCTTAAGATGAATTTGACGCTGAGATACTCTACTCGGTGTAGTGTTTAAGAATTCTTCATAAAAATCGCCCTGGCTGTCCTTCGTTTCGTTTCGTTTTGAAGGCAAGAGTGCACGTAAGTTTCCAATGCAACCAACGCATATGTACGGCCGTCATTTAGCATTGACCGTCGACGATTAGTAATGGCGAGCTGAGTGAGGGTTCCGGTTATCATTCACTGTAATTGATGTTCGCTCGTATCGAAATCTCCTCCTCCTCCTTCGAATCTTCTGAGAGGCGATGTGAGTGGAAGAGTGGGAGAGTTGAAAGTGCCCGAGATCCTGGGCGTCCGGTGTGAGGCTTGATTAACTAACTCACTTGTAGGTTACTTGAGAGCTTTTTAAAATTGATCTGTCGGTCGGGATCTGACAACGCATCTCAACTCTGATCTCAGACTCAGATTCTGAGGCCAGGCTGACACGAGTCGAGGTCGTCGAAGCTCGCGAAAGCGAAAGCGGACGTGGACGCTCACCTGGGTGGGGTGGGTTATCCGTGAGATCTCCTCTGCATCTGTATCTTTATGACTCTCGAGTAGAGTAGTCATATCGAAGAAACCCTGCGAAGTTTGCTTTTTTTCCCTTTGGGAGGGGTCGGGCTTGCGAATTGTCGAGCCTACATGTAGCTGTAAATTCGCTCATTAGTCATTTTGAATGAATGCCAGTGAGATTTGAGGAATCCAAACGTGAAAGAGGATAGGCCTTGATTATATATACAGATAATTGCCATCATCGTCGTAGTACTTACTGTAACCCGAATAATCGATGCAAGATGAAATTGTAAACGAAGTCACGCGCGATGGGTCGAGGGCCGGCCTAGATTCAAGATTATTTGTGAGTAAACTTCGAATTCGGTCGGTCGGTCGGGCTTGCTCTGACGACCTGACGACGCACCTCTGAGCTCAGCGCAAGCTTGCGGACGCTGATTTCTTCTTTATTGCGTTTGAAGACCTAACGAAGATCGTACGATCAATCCGTCCCGGAGTCTCATTTCGAAACTCGAAGGTGAGAGCGCAAGAAACTGCGTGCGTATGCACGGCCGTCACGCGTCATCGTTAACCGTCGACAATCAACGGCGAGCTGAAGAGAGAGAGTCTGAGGTCGTTTCTTCCGAATTGGAATTCCGAATCGAACCCTCCCCCCCCTCTCCCCCTCTTCGAGGCGACGAGAGTTGAAGATACCATACCCGAGCGTGCAGTCCGGTTCGAGGCTTGCGTATTAGTGAATCCAAGTTTCTTGTAAGCTTCGAATGCGGTCGGTCGGAGTCTGACACAACTCAAAGCTGTCCGAGTCCAGGCGAACTTGAGCTTGATGCGCGAGGCGCAAGTCGCAGCTCGCAAATTCGAAAGCGGAAAAGCGGGCGTTGGCCGGTTTGGGTCGTCCATCGGGAAGTTCTCTTCATTTTCTCATTCATTGCGATTAGGTTGTCGTCGTCGTCGAAGACTGTTGTCGATGTCGATGTCGAGATGAGGTCTGAAAAAGAGGAATAAAATTGGTCGTACGTTCATGGCACGAGTTCCTTTACGAGCGTTATCGTTACTGCAGGCGTTATCAACAGCACAAGCGTAAACGTTGAGAATGCTTCATACTTGACGACTAACGACGCTAGGATCTATTCCTCTAGTACTTTCCGTTGTCTAGATCGCTAGATCGGGGGTAAGTAAGCTTCGAGTACGTTCGGGCTCTGACGCAGCAACTCAGTTACGGAGCTCACCGGTAGCTGGCGGTCGCGGACGCGGTCGCTGGCCTGGGTTCGTCTTCAAGTTCTCAGTTTTCAGCACCATGCGATTCCTCAAGGCATTTGAGAGTTCGTCTTCTTCGAAATGGCGGAGTCGTCAGTGTAATCTCGAAGGAGAGGAAGAGGGTGCGATGCGATTCTTCAAGCCGTTTGGAAGCTCGTCTTCTGAGAAATGGCGGAGTCGACAGTGTGAGCTTAAGCTTGAAGAAGAGCACGTCGATGCACGGCCGTCGTCATCCAGAGATTCGTGATCGATAATGGTTTACCTAGATGAGGCTTCGTACATGTAGAGATTAGAGACCAGAGATCCCGAACGCAAACCGCAAACGCAGACGCAAACGCGAAAGAGCAACGACAGAATTTGAGATTTCAGAAACAAAGTCGGAAGGTGTAGAGTTGGAAGTTGTCAGCGTCGCTTTGTCAAAGCGACGTTGAGTCGTCCGATGACGCATGACGACGCAGCTCTGCCAGTGAAATGCGCGTTCCTTCCATTGAGCGCAAGCTAAGGTGAGTCCGAGTCGCGAAAGCGGAAAGCGGACGCTGGCGTGGGTTGTCTTCGAGTCTTCAGGACGTCGGAGTGCTCCGTCCGAGTCGTCTTCTTCGAAATGACCGAGTCTCGAGTGTTTCGAAAGACAGGCCTAGGTTCTAAGGTTGCTCAAATGGATGCCGGTGCACGGCCGTCGTCGTCGTCGTCTTTGTCGTCTTTGTCGTTTGGCGCTGAGCTGAGGTTGCACTGCAAAAACCAACAACGATTCCGAAGTCCGATGGCGCAAGAGCAGCAGAATGACTTGGAGATCTCATAGCTTAGGAGATTTTCGTCGTCGTCCACACCCACGTCGCCTTGAGGGTTGAGGATCATCGTCGTCGTCGTCATCTTCGTCGTGCCCAAAACCTCAGCAAAACCTCTCAAACGCCGGCCCAGCCCGTGCCGGGACCGTAGATCTTCGGAACTGGTAGCCTTCGGCGCGGCAGAGCCGGACCGAAGACGGAGGTCTGTGTCGGATGGTAGGAGAGAGGAGGTCAGCACCTCTCTCTCGAACTACCATCTAGTGCGAGTGTCTAACGTCGAAACCTTGCACTACACTTCGAAATCTCCAAGTCCATAGACGAAAATCCTGACATCTTCGTGCCTCTCGTTCTCGAAGAGTTTGAAGATCACCGCTATTTCGGGCCGTTTGATGAACGCGAGGTCATTCAGGCCGTCAGGGGTCCATTTCAGACATCCCCAATGTCCCTCGTACCTAAGCCAAACACTGTACCACAGAAGTTCCGACACGTCAACAATCTATCCAACCCTCGCATTCCTCGTTCCACACCCTCGGGTATCATCTCTTCCATCAACCACTCTATAGACGCGGACAATTTCCCCTGCACTTGGGGGACTTTCGCGGTCGTTTCTCTACTTATTTCGAGGCTTCCGCCTGGTTCGCAGGCTGCTGTTCGTGATGTCTCAAAAGCGTATCGGCGCATTCCTATTGCACCTAGCCAATGGCCTGGCACCGTTATTCGCCTTACAGATGCTCTCTTTGCGGTCAATGTCGCCCTCCTTTTTGGACTCGCTTCCTCTGGCGGCATATGGGGAAGATTTGCAGATGCCCTTTGCACGATCCTCAGAGCCTCCGGGATCGGCCCCCTCGCAAAATGGGTCGATGATTTCATTCTCTTTCGCATTCTTCTATGCCACATTGAGGATTACAATCGTCGTCAAAAACTTTGGGCGCAGCGAATTCAGGATCAAGGAGGGCAGAGGCAGACAAATTCTCGCGTTTGGTTTGCAGGCGGCATCCTCCCTGACGGCAATGTCGAAGAATATGACAATGATCTATCCTACGACATCACCGCTCAACCTTCCTCTTCCGCTCACTCTTTCTCATATGATCTTTCGGACATTGACGCTATCACTGATCCTCTGGGTGTCCCGTTTGAAGCATCAAAACAAATTGACTTCTGCAACAATCCGACCTACTTTGGTTTCTATTGGATCATTTCCTCTCGGATGGTCGGTATACCAGAGAAGAAGAAGGCCAAATATCGTCTGGCCATCGAAAACTGGCAGGCATCGAGGAAACACGATCTTCTCGAGGCGCAAAAGCTGTACGGCAAATTGTCTCATGCGTGCCACGTTGTTCCATCCGGACGTGCATATCTTGTCGCCCTCGAGCACTTCATGTCAATCTTCGGTGATAGTCCAAGTATGCCGCGTTCACCCCCTCGATCCCTCGCTGCCGACCTCCGATGGTGGTACGAACGGCTCTCCAGAAGTATTCTTGAACGGTCTATACCGTCCCCCATCGAACTCCTCGACATTGGGGCCTACTCAGACGCCAGCTCGTCAGTCGGTCTGGGCGTCGTTATCAATGGAGCGTGGCGTGCGTGGACTCTCCTCCCTGGCTGGAAAGCAGACAAGCGAGACATCGCCTGGGCAGAGGCCATCGCTGTCGAGATCGTCGCTAGATGCACCCTGCCAGCATTCCCACCAGCTTCGCACATTAAGATTTACTGCGATAACAAAACGGTCGTCGACGGCTGGAAGTTCGGGCGAAGCCGTAATGAGCAAGTCAATGGCGTATTCAAACGAATCCATCAGCTGTGTGAAGACCATCAGTCCTTCATCCATCTTCGATACGTCCCGAGCGGTTGCAACCCAGCCGATGGTCCTTCGAGAGGAGAGTATCCCAAAGGACCACTGCTCCCACTCCCAGACTTTCCGGACGAAATCCTTGAATACTTACACCTCGTTACGGAGAGAGAAATTTCTCAGTCGAATCCAAAAAGCAGTCTCGACACCTCAGCCCTTCAAAAGGAATCCTGTGCTCAAACGGATTTGGAAGAAGAAGGGGTTCTCGACGACGTCGGAAGAGAACTTCTCGTTCATCAGCAGTTCTGGGAGTACTAGCGAGAACGGTGCGCGTTCAACTGTAGCAGTACAGGCCCAAATTCTTCACGGCACCAAGACATCCACTTCTCCTCGACCTTATTTTGCCGATCTCAAACCCATTCATTCATCCTTGCGTCCACATTGCAAAGCGTCTGATCGTCTCAGACTTTGGCTCCCATCTCTGGGCGCCAACACTCTATCTCAATCGTCGTCGTTACCCTTTGGTCCCGAGATGTACGACACTATCGTCCGCACGCTGGAGGCTTCCTGGCAACCAAGTACACGCTCCACTTACGCTTCAGGCCTACTGAATTTTCATGTCTTTTGCGACAAGCACTCCATTCCTGAGCACCTCAGAGCGCCTTGCTCTGCAGACTTAATCGCAGCTTTCATAGCTTCCTTAGCTGGAGCTTATTCCGGTAGTACTCTACGCAACTACGTCGCAGGCGTTAAAGCGTGGCACGCTTTACATCGAATCAGGTGGGACATTCAAGAGCAGGAAGTCACTCGCCTCCTCAAGGCGGCGGACAATCTTGCTCCACCTACTAGCAAGCGCGCAAAGAGAGAGCCTTTTACAGTCACGCACATCGAAGGGATTCGCAAGCAGCTCGATCTTTCCAATTCTTTAGACGCTGCCGTGTTTGCCTGCCTCACTACAGCCTTCTATTCGTGTGTACGGCTAGGAGAATTTACGGTCAAGTCCAAAGAGGATTTCGACAGTACAGTGCACATCTCCAGGGCTTCGCTTCGAACCGAAACTGATCGGCATGGCAATACCGTCTCGGTTATCTTCATTCCGAAGACGAAGACAGCGCCGCGAGGAGAAGACGTCGCATTTGCAGCACAAGATGGTCCTACGAACCCCTTGGATGCTCTTCGTAATCATTTCGATGTCAATCAACCGGACGACAACGATCACATGTTTGCGTATAGATCGCATTCTGGCGATACCGTCCCTCTCACAAGATCGAAATTTCTTGATCGCATAGAAGCTGCTTCAAAGGAAGCCCATCTACCGCAGCTGCAAGGTCATAGCATACGCATCGGCGCCACTCTTGAATACCTTCTCAGGGGTGTTCCGTTCGAAGCCGTAAAACAGATCGGGCGTTGGAAGTCCGAAGCGTTCACCAGGTATCTGCGAAGGCACGCGCAGATTTTAGCGCCATACTTGCAGAACGTTTCCAGTGCGCTCTTTACTGTGTTCTCGCGCGCAATCGCGTGAGTAACCAGTCGTGGATTTCTTTCAATGTACGTTGCTCCTCCTATGGGATTGGGTACTCGCGTTGCTCATTGCGTCGTCGTACTCCTAGTCTTATATGGGTATATCGCTCTTCTCGTACCCTTGGCAAGAGCTTGCGTGAATGACGCAGAGCTGTGCGCAGGAGAGGAGGTAGCCGGGTGTCGGGGTCGCATATACACGAGCGACTTTCACCCACAATTTCTTTTCTTATCGGCGTTTGGATATTTCTTGCATTTACGTGTATCGTTTATTTATATGGATTATATATTGCATGACTCATTTATGGCGTGAGTCGGCGCGGACCGCGCGGTACATGTCGTCAAACGGTACGACGACAGTAGACACAGAAACGCCAACATCCCCAACGGCATCAAAAATCCAAATCCAGCCGTTCGATGACCCTGCCGTCTTCGGCGCCAATTCTGCCTTCGTTTCCTCCGCATCGTCACATCGCATCGGATCTGGACTCTGGATTCTCTCCGCGTCTCGTTCTCTCAAATATGGGCTCAGGTTCTGTACGGCGAGCGGTGGAATCGAATACACCTCAGCGGACTCACCCCGACGGCTTCTCTTCTCCTCACCTCACCTCATCGTAAACCACATCACTCAAACAACGGAGGCGGAAACTAAGAAAGTCAAACGCTGATTTGCATTTTGGGGAGAACTGGAAAGGTACGTTGGGTACGTCACTCCCACGTCGTCTGAGCGAATAGAAATTAAAAATAGACGCCCGCTCATCGTACGATTCGGTTTCTCTTCCGCCCATATAAATTGCGACGGCGTTCGATTCCTCCGTGTCGTTTCTTCCCCCACTCTTTCGGCTCTTGCTCTCACCAGACGACGACAGCACGAACGACAGCAGCCAGCAAACGAGCTCGACTCAACTCAACTCACGACCAAGAGATACGCGTCAACGACCAACGCGTTCAGCAACGACATTCGAAGACCCAAGCTCACGATGATGCACCGCACGCTCTCCCTCGCCCGTTCCTCCGCCATCCGCACCCGTCTCTCCTCCCAACCCCAGCAACGCGCATTCCACACCCCCTTCGCCGTCCTCTCCTCCTCCAGCACCTCCACCTCCTCCGCCAACACCTCCACCGCACCTCCAGTCACGGCGACGCCAGCGCATTACGAGAAAGCGTACGACGACGTCCCTTCCGTCTCCGTTTCCCAATCAACGGCGGCAGCGAGTTCAGACGCAGAGTTCCAGCACGGACACGCGCACGCGTACCTCGTCTCCCCCGACGCACCCCACCCTGCGCACGCCTCTGCGGCTGCGGCGGCGAGGGGAGGGTCTGACGTGCCGAGTGGGGCGTATTTTGTTGCGCAGCCGTATTAGGCTGGTTGCCTAGAGGGAGGGGGTGCGGGTGAGGGGAGAGGATGGATGGAGAGAAGAGAGGATGGATGGAGAGAGGATGGAGGGAGGATGGGGAGGCGAGGCGAGGCGGTGAGAGGTGGAGGATGTGTTTGGCAGGACGGGAGGCGGGTGCTTCAGTGCGTGCGGGATGGGATGGGATGGGATGAGCACGGGCTGGGGCGGAGAGAGGGATACGTGTCGAGGTACGCCATCGTTTCCTTACGTCGCCTTTCTTACGAATTCGCGAAATGCTAACGCTTCTTTACCTTCTTGCTCTAACTTCAGGCTTTGCGCGCGCACAGGATGATTTCGAGCGCGATTCTGTAATCTCCTGGCGTTCGAACGCAGCGCCGTGTCGCAACTCGCGCTCGAGGCGGCGCCCATATCCCCAAACCTCCCATCGCGTTCTTTCATCCAACGGTGACTCCCATCTCCCTCTCCCATTCCCTCTACCTCGGCGCTCACTTTCTACCCTCTCGATCTCGTCATCTTTACAGTTCCGAGTCCGATTCGATCACCATCCAAGCCAGCCGCTGCTCAATCACGCTCGCTCGCTCGCTCGCAACTCTATCGTAATCGCGTCTATCCATCTCGTCTGTCCGTCTTCAAGCTCTGGGTCTTTCGTCCTTTCGTCGTCCTTTCTTTCGTCGTCTCTTACCTACCATCTTCCGACGCTTCCAAGGTCCAACCGTCTTCTTAAGCTTGTCGATAAGTCGAATCCAAATTCAGATTCTAAAGTCTTATCCATCCTCCCAATCCGTTCGCACTTTCTTCACTTTCTCGCTTCCATCGCTTTCTTTCTACTCTAACGAAATTCTCCCGTCGTCGCTTTCATCTCGGATTCTCTCTTCGCTCACCTCCCATATCTCTTTCATCCGCTCCATCGCTCATCCTTAATCGTTCTGCTTTCCTCATCTTTCCTCCCCGTTCCGAATCTCGTCAGTTTCATCCGCTCTAACGACGACGGCGGACCGACAACTCGAAGACGTTCATCCGTTCTTCCGTCCGTGCTTCTTCAACCCGCTTTTACCCTGCTTTCTTTTTCCTTCTCTTCCCAGGTGTTCCAATCGCAAGATCTTTCCGTTCCGTCCCGTCACTTTCCTATCGTACTTTCAACAACCAACCGAACAAGCTCATACATATTCTTGAACGAATCTTTCTTCTTCAGATTCGAAACGAACGAACGAGCAAACTGTAATGTGTACTTACTACTTATAACAAATGAAATGAATTGAATTCGAAATCAAGAATCGACGATGAAATTCGAGAATCGGGTATGATTACTTAGAGTGCAGATCCAGATGCAGAGAACAGAGAACGAAACGAGAAACGAGTAAACAAACAGGGAGCTGTATGATATAGAGTCTCTGTTTGTCTGTCTCAGTGTCTGCATGCGTGCTGAGCTGAGAAGAAATACGTGTACGTATATCCTTCGTTGCGTCGTCTCTCTCTCGCTCACAACTTCAGAATTTCTCATTATTCGCATCTCCGGAATTTCGGAATTTTCGAATTTTCGAAGTACTAAGTTCTATCACAATACGTCCTAATTCTAAGTCCTCCGAGCCCGAGTCTGAGTCTGCACCGTTCGACGGTCAAAGTCGGAAGTGCGATATACTGTACATGTGGAGTGATTTTAGAGTAATTATTTGATTGATTACTCATTCGATTGATTGATCTTTTCTTGCGTGAATTTAGATGAGTTGGCGAGGACGAGGACGTGGAGGGAGGGAGGGAGGGGAGGCAATATCCGTCTACAGTACGACGACGACGACGCTGCGTCCGCGCCCTCGCCACCCACCTTCCAAAGCACACATAAAACTCAGTGAAATCGAAGCAAGCTTGCAAGCGAATGAATCGCGCAAGTTTGACTCGAGACGCAGTATGTTTTTGAATGTTATCGAGCGGTGGTGGCGAGGGGTAAGACGAGTGAGCGAGTGAGATCGAGGGGGGCGGGGGAAGCGACGAAAACACTCGAAGACGTGAAGACAAACACAAGGAGGAGGAGTGGGAAGGAAGAGGAAGAGGAGAGTACAAAAGGGAACGAACGAACGACTCGAAGAGGAAGAGGAAGCGGGACGGAGAGAGAGATAATACGCATTATTAATGATTAGATGGACAGAGAGAAAGAGAGTGAACGAACATATCAATAAAAAAATGAATGGAAATGAACTTGAAGAAAAGGGATGAAAAAAAAACCCGCGCCGTGTCGAAGCTTGCCCAGACGTTAAATAACGCAAGAACTACAAGAAAATGAAATTGAAAAGAAAGAATGCAATTATGCGAGCGTATGTGCATACAACATAACGTACGGTACGTGACAAGCTCCAGTTCGTACATGCAGTCGGCCGCACCTGAGCGCTGAGCCGCGCCCTCGCCAGCCATGATATTATATTCAATAAATCTCGCTGGAATCCAAACATGCGAAATTCGAAATTCGCAAGTTCGAGACGCAGCAGGTTTCCGACCGAATGCTATCGACGGCCCGGGTGACGAGGGGTAGGGGTAGGTCGGGCGAGAGAGGTACGTCGAGCGAGTCAATGAACAATGAAAGTCGAAAAGTGATATCGCGACAAGACAAGCAAGCTGAGAGAAGAAGGAGAACGTAAAAAAGTAAGATGAGCAAATTTGAAAAGAAAAACAAACGAACGAAGTTCATGGATGTATACATTACTGTATATCCATCCATCCGTTCATTCGCTCTTCACAAAACCGCCCCCAACTAAAAGAAATCCATCCCAACACTCGACCATTAGCTCCAATGCCCAAAACCATGCGGATAGAGTGTCGAGCCACTACGCTGGGCTCGACTCGGAACACCTCCTGCAGGTTTTTTTTTAATTGGCGGGAGAAGTGATCGGAGCGTTGGGGGAGTTGATATCGAAGGCGCACCGGACAGGTTTTTTTGCGCACTTGATTTCGAGGGCGTTGAGGGGATGGACGGTGCGGAGAAGTGAGAGGTGAAGAAAGAAAGAAAGAATGCATTGAGAGAGTAAAATATTGAGAGAATAGAACGTCGCGAGATTTGGATAGATAAAGAATAAAGATGAGGGAAGACGCACGGTTAGAAAGGACGCAGCAGTGGGCGACCAGCGTGTCGACGAATGAATGACCGAATCGTCGAATCGTCAAACAGAAGATTTTCTGTGTTTACTTGGGATATAAGGAAGATCGTCAGCCAATGCGTACGATTGAGCGAAAGAAAGGAGAGAGGCCCTCACCTCAAACCCGGCGTTCGACGTCCCGAAATCCATCCATCTGCAAATTCTGACGTCCCCGCACGCAAATCGGACTCCCATCACACA
The DNA here is from genome assembly GCA_001020605.1 of Schizopora paradoxa. Classification (NCBI taxonomy): domain Eukaryota; kingdom Fungi; phylum Basidiomycota; class Agaricomycetes; order Hymenochaetales; family Schizoporaceae; genus Schizopora; species Schizopora paradoxa. Next base: position 131,560 of record KQ085894.1, read on the forward strand.
TCACCTTCGGTTCAAACTGTCCACCTCGCTTCATCGATACACAGAGCTCTTCCTTTAGCGCTCGATGAGCACCGATGAGCGATCTCGGACCTGAGAAAGATTCGACGCTTGGTCGGGTGTCTTCGAAGCGGAGGAGAGCCAGGATTGACGACGAGACCACGAGAGGTGTGCAATGGGGATTCAAGACGCGGCGAGGTTTAGAGTTAGATTGAGGTGGATAAGACCTGCAATGAGAATACGAAATACGAAGGGAAAATGACAGGCGAAGGAGGAGATGATGGTCGAAAGCAACGAGCACCGTCATCGTGGCATGACGATGAGAATGCGATCGGACGATCCCGGCTGCTTGCGCTGTCATTCCGCACGCTGCCGATCGCAGTCGTTCGCTCAGCTTGACTTCGCTCATCGACGTCAACGGACTCAACCATCCGCTTCAACTTCCCAGTCTCTTGGACTCTCTAGTTCTGTCTCTGCGAGCCCTATTCGAGATGAAGCCTCAGCCTGAAGATTTGACGAACTAGAACCACCTGCTCTCGATGCGTTTCAAGGAGTTCCTCAGCCAACGACGGCGCGATGGCGTCGACACAACGGTGACCTCGCGTCCGACCGTACAATCTGGGATGACGAAGACGTGAAGACTCAGAGACTTGACTTCGATCTAAGGAGGACGTGCGGAGTGCTATGGCGAGTGCTTATAGACTCTTCTCCGTCCTCGAGAAGTTCTGACGTGCTTCTTCCTCCCTTTCAGGCCGTCAACGACAACGGCCGTTGCTACTCGAGCTTTCTTCGGTCACATTACTCCACACCTTGAGATCGGATCTTGACTGAAATCGCCGGGGGTGCTCTTAAAGCCTCTTTTGATTATGAGGCTTCGAAGGTATGAAGTCGTTCTCGTCGATTCGATATTGAGTTCCTCATCAACTTCGCCTTCACTTCATAGATGATACTTTTACCGTTATATATACGAGGAGAGCGCGTTTCTGAATACGCTGAGAATGACACCACGTATCGCGGACGAGGAAAGCTTAGGAGGGCGGAAGGTGCGGAGCGATGACGTTCGTTCTAGCAAGGGAAGAGTGGACGGACGGACGACGACGCGTCGTTGATGAGTTCAGTTGAAGCAAAGTGGCTCCTGTTCGCGAAGAAACGATGACGGGGACCTCTGGACGCGGATCACAGAGCAGAGAATTAAGATAGAAAGTTCGGTGCGCCTTTCCTCCAGCTCATGTATTCTGCTTCCTCTCATCGCGATGATCTGTTCGCTCAACAGATTCTTCTGCCCGCAATATCTGGTCCTGAAGCTACCGCATCTTACTTTCGGTCTGGAATGCAAGAAACGAACATTAATATTTCTTTGTCCGTCAACGACACGAAGAGAAGAGCCTACCGGTTTCATCTTCACACCAAACACCGATACAATCTCCTTCCACCGGCGCCCCACCTCTCGAGACCTCCATCCTCCAGCATCACGCGCTCCTTCATCCTCATCCTCACCCCGCCGTCATCCATCAAGCAACCTCCCCTCCCCTCCCCTTTCCACTTCTCTCCTCCCTTCGATGTCGGACAACGACGACTTCGCTTTCGATTGATTCCTATCTTTCTCTCACAGACCCGCTCGCAACGAAGCGAAGAAGAAATACTTGGTGAAATTTCGTCGTGATTTCTCATTTCCAACTCCCGCCGTTTACCTCGTCAAAAATTCCGCTTCTACTACATCAATCGTCAATCAATCTCGTCGTCGTCCTTCACTATCCTCCTTGTTCCAACTTTCGCAGCTTCCACGCAAGTTCTGGCGTCTCGAGCTCTGAGCTCGCATAGTCTCGCTCGACTTCGAGGATGCTCGATGGTTCGACGATTCATTCTTCTTTGGACGAGGAACGAAGCTACTATTATGCTTATGTTTTGAGGATTTGATAACGAAGTCTGGCTGGAGGTTTTGAAGCTGGAACGGTTGATGGTCGATGATTGAAGGTACGCTTCTTTCTTAAGTGTCCTTTCCCCCGTCCTCGACCGGTTCATCCACTTCACTTTACAGAAGCTCAATCCCGAATGTATTTCGTGGAATTCTCGATGTCGGCTCTCCTATTTCCCCGACGGGGATAGTGAAAGATATATCTTCGACCGACGGTCGGCTTCCATCGATTCGTTCCATCGTCTCTCCATCCATTTTCCTCCACATCTATATCTTCAGCGGGCGACGAACTTGCGGTCTTCCCCCTCATTCACCAAGCACACATCGTAAAAGACCGACCGACGACTGCTCCCAACCCCCTCTCATAATCTTGAGATCCGACTCACGGATAGAACATCACGTCCAAATCTTCTACGATTTAGCATCTTCATATCACCATGCATGCCCATCCTCTCTACAGAATTCGATTCCCTCCTCAAACGCTCTGCAATCCCGCCGCGACGCTCGCTAGACACCGGCTGGATTGGCAGAAACCCTTGGCGCTTTCTCTCCACTGGCAGCTTTGAGACTTTAAGACTTTATGCATCATCGTCTCTCTGTATTGCCCTAAATTGCAGTATGAACACGACATCACGTCCTCACATTATTCACGAAGATGAAGATCTTCCGATGCTAATCAACTCGGTGACAGCGAATAAGCTCCGAGTCTTCGGGATGCTCAACAGGTTCTTAAAGTCTTGGATCTTGCTCACACTTTCGACAATAGCAACAGAGCCAGTACGACTCCGCTCGTCGAAGGGAGGTGTGGCCGGGCGAACGCGCGTCCGAACGAATTTTTGATTTCGACGCTTTCGAACTTCAACAAGTACAAAAGGCGAAAAAGGACAATGCCACTCTTCACTCATCTATTGAGTCGAGTATTTCGTCTTCGTCGGGCGGAGATTTTCTTTCGGGAATCTTCGAGACCAATTGCTCGGCGCGACCTACTCCGAAACTTGATTTGAAAAGTGTTATAATCATTATGTACATACAAAACCGTACGGTCTCAATACTATCTTCTCAATTATATATGATCCATCTGTTGTCTGAAGACTCTATTATCCCGTATTCACGATTACTTTATAGTGCGAACGAAAAACATAGCTAGAAAACGAGAGCACTCCCCAAAAAAAGAACTTTGAACATACGTAGTCGTCGTCCTTGCTAATCCCAAGCTGCTTGCACGCTCTAAACGGCCCCGCTGGTGAAATCGCATTTTCCAACCCTACGGCTGACGCATCACTCAGCAAAAGTCTGAATGAGTACGAAATGAGGGTATGGAGTGGGACAACTATTAGCGGGGGCGACAAGAGGCGAGGCGGGATGTCCGATAAATCGGAGACAGAGAATGGGACGGATAAATAGGATGAAAAGTCGATGAGAAAGAGCAGATGAGATAAGAAGAAGAAAAGACAGCGAAAGAAAAAGATACGCGGTTCCACGTCCCGAAACAAAAAAAAAATATCAGAATCGTCCCCCCGCCCACTAGTATCCGATTCTCGTAGACGAGTCCGACTCATAGCCCAACACTCTCAAGTACATGCAACGAGAAAAAAGTATGCGAGTACGATTTCAAGCAAAACATGCTCAAATCTAACCAGCAAAGTTAACCGCAGTGTCATGACGAGTGTTGGGGGTGCGTCGGAGAGACGAGAGAGACAAAGCAAAGAGAGAAACAAAAAATTGTAAAGGTGATGATGAGAAATGATGATGAAAAGAGAAATACGTCGAAAGACCACCGAGTAGGAAGTAGTAAGTCAATTATCCGGACGTGCGGTACCCTCATCATCCGATCATATGACAAAAGAGAAGAAAAACTTGCACGAAGTGCATCGAGCAATACATATATGCAAGCGCACCCGAGCCGTTTTTAGTGCTGTCCGTGATCGGGTAGATGAGGGGACGGGCGGCGGATGCAAGTCCTTCTCCATATGAGCGTAAAGACTCAAGAAAGTTTGACGTGGTCGAAAGAAGAGAGAGAGATGAAATTGGGAAGGAGAGAAGGAGTTAAAAGTGAGATCGAATGAATGGACAGACCGACAAGACAGCGCAATTTGTACAACACAGGTTTGAAATTGCATGCTCCCGTACCTCGATCCTGGGAAGCATGCGTATGAAACGATGATCATCCTCCGAGCGAGTGCACTCGGCGGGCGTTTCATCTTTGTGAGTCCAGTCAACCGACGAGTCGAGGGCATGGAGAGCGAACGAATCGTTCATTTGGAGCGAAATGGAGATGAAAGAAATGGATGAGAGATGGGGTGAGAAGAAACAGGGGTGAAGACGATTGGAAGGAGGAGTTGCAAGGAAGGAAGGAAGAGACGACGTACTTTCGTTGTTGACCTCCGAAGAAGTGTGATAATCTGGCGAGAGATTTGGTTCGATAACTGATTTAGCTGTTCGTCGTTCTCTGTCGATGCGATGAGCAACGAGCGAGAGATCAAGAGATAACGATGCACCTCAAGCCTGCCATCCCAACCAATCGCTCAAACATTCAAACCTCGTTCAGCACACAAACAAGATCGCGCACCCCTTCACAAGCTCAGTGGATACCTGGATATGGCTCACCCCGCATATTAGTGTTTTGCTTTCGTAGTAGCAGGAGATGCCAGACGAGATCGACAGGATCTCGAGCAATCAGCGACGTGAGGTGGTGAGCCAGTGATGAACGCCGTCGCTATGCGAAGGGGGTGCGGGCCTCGTTTGATGCCTTTGGGCTTTACAACATCGAGTGTGATTTGAAAGAATGGTTTAAAGTGAGGGTAGGTGATGGTGGTTGAAAGTGAAGAGCATGCAGCATCCTAGCACGCTCGATCGATGGAAAGCGGACGATCCCGGTTGCTTGCCGCGCCGCGTACTGCCGATCCCCCGGACACGCTTTTGTTGTCCAAAGGTTTCGTCCTTCAAATTCGACGGCGAACACGTCGAGTTCCAACTACGCTCGCGTTCTCGATATCTCTACACGCTTTTCCGAAGTTTTCGCGCGAAAGGATTTCGAAGGCTTCTACTTGACGCGTCGTCGCAGACTCGCCCTCAGAGTCGACGTTTTGCTCGACACGTCCTAAGTTTCGAGCCCCCAACGACGTCGACGCGACGACCTCGAGCACATTAAGTTAGAAAGAGAGAGATGTGACGATTGTTATATGAGCTCACTAGGACATGCGACGCACTTTGGTGAGTCTTAGTCTCTTTGTCTGCTCTCTGTCGTCTGAAAGCTCTGACACGTTTCCAGGCTCAAGCTATCGACACGTTTCCTGTCGACCTACCATCCACATCGCCCCGAGACTCGAAGAGTGCGTCAACTGAGAGTATGACGCAAGGATGGAGAAGAAGGTAGGAACTCTCCCCGTCAAATCTTACTTTCGTTCCTCAACGTCTACAGAGCAGATTCTCAGACGCATTCGCGGGCTCACTGTCAATCGCCGCAAGGTGTTCACACCGCAGTACAAGTCGAGATTCAAATGAGTCGTGCATGATGGTGGGAGGCTTGGGAGGGTGGAATGCGATGGAGCTCGTTCGGATTGGGATGGATAGGGCGGTTGGAATCGAACGAACTAAGGAGAAGTCTATGTCGTGCGTCCTTCTCCTAGCTATTATGCCTGCTTCCTCACTCAAACTACTCACTTCGCAGACTGAACCTTTGCATTAAACAACACGTCTTACGGTGACGCTTCTCAACCACTTCTCCGTCCGAAGCTCGTTGAACGAGATTTCCAGAAATATGCATCCTTATACACATCACCTGACGGGACTACACTTGGCCGTCAACGGCACTCTCATCTCGACGTTCATCCTTCAAATCTACCCGTTACCCGCTCTGGTCACCCCTCTGTCGAAGAAGAGGAGAGAACGAAGAAAAGGAGGGAAGGCGGTGGATCGGTTGAAGCGTATTGACTGCGGCGTACGTTTAACAGCGAAACTTGGTGTGATCGTCGAGAATTCTGACGGGGATCTGAAGACTCAGAGGTATGTTATTATTCTAAGTCTCATCGAAGCTTTCCTGACACGAATTTTCTCTGTTATTTCAGACGCTCGCTTGCAAGCCCAGCTCACCTACTATCTGCCCAACCGGTATGGCGAGTAACGGAGGTCACGGTGTAATACATCGGCTCTTTCATCTGACGATGCGAGGAGTGCCGCAGGTGTCTGAGTCTACACCTACATCACTCTTTAACCACCGCATAAAACTGCGAATTCTCGCATTTTCGAAGCGCCTCCCCTATCGCGCTTCACGTTTCTCGTTCTTCATCACGGATCCTCTCCAGTCTTACAAATCCAGTCCCGGCTTATAATTATAATTAATCATCGAGGTTCTTCAAGCGTAATACTCGACGTCGGTCGCGGATACTAGATCGCGAACGAGCTGGTCTCTCTACTCGCTCAACTGGGCAGGCTGAAATGACGTGGGCATGACGACGGATCCCTGACCTCGTGGAATAGTCATGGAACGCGCTTTGGTGAGTGCTCACTTCTATTCCAGCCTTTCGCCGTCTGAAGGTTCTTAGACGTTTCTTCCGGGCCTCGAGCCGTCGATGCGCGGATGTCATTCGCCGGACTCGTTTCGTAGACGATTGCTGGGTGCCGATTGATGCATACCGATAGAGATCACGAAAGTCATTCGAGTCGTATAGGATAAGAGAGATGACGGAAGGGCGAGAGGGCGAGAGGAAAGTCGACGGCGAAGTTCGCCGGGCGAATGGTCAGTTGTAAAAACGGGACGGATAGCATGAAACACAGAGGTGCGTCCCTCCTCTTCCTTTTATCCTTCTTAATGTCGAATTTTGCTCATAGACTTTGGCTCAAGCAACGAAATCGATCCATGGAAAGCCCGCAACCGACGACTTAACTTCGGAAGTTCACCAGCAACGCTCTTCCCTGGCAATACCCATCCTTTCATCCTTCCTCTATCGTCTTTGAGCACCCGCATCCATCAGAGACAGACCAACTCCATCCATCCTTCGTCAAATCCTCGAACAAGATCATCTCGTCTACGAATGCCAGACGACGGTCGACCCCCACGCTGGTATAAAGGCTTATGGGACCTCGTTCTAACATAATCCTTGCTGTATCGACACCTCCGAGGCCTTCGAGCCCCAAATACGCATTCGCTTGCTTGACATCCCAAATAACTCAAGTTTCTCAGTGTCTGCATTCACGCATCATAGTCGAACGAATAAATCATTCTGATTCTATCGATTCGTTTCGAGTCACGGAGGCTTCCCGAGGCTATGAAACTGCCGGGAGTATTTGTGGATGAAGATGATGGAGTTTGTCGCCGTACCGGATTGCAAGGGTGCGATTCCTGTGACGATTTGACTATGGAAGCTTGGCGGCGGATAAACCAGAGGTACGTTACCCTTGTAACTGATCGCCTCTCTTACTTCCTCACGTCCATGTCTTTCGCCTCACAGGTTCCTCCGTTCAATCTTACTCGTTTATTCACCGGATAGGACGACGAGAGAGCGACTGCTATCCCATTGCACCCTCGCACCGACCGCCTCGGCATTATAAATCCACTTCATCACGCTTTCACGGCCCTTCCATCTCTTCTCTATCTCAAATCTTCCGGGGACAAACTTGGATGCCTATGCTCCCATTCTCAAAATCTTCATCGAGGATCTGTCCACGTCTCTGTCCATACTTCGCAGCAATCAAAGTTCTAGCCCACGTTCAAGGCCATGAACAAACGCTTCAAGACCTCAAGATAAAAGACTGGACGAATTTCAAACAGACTTCCGCCGGTGGCTAAACTTCAGTGATCTCACTTCTGGTCCCCGGCATCCGTACGTATCGTTTAATTCTCAAATTCAAAATCTTTCATTCCAATTCTAATGATAGAGCGATGCACTGTTTTGTTGCTGCGTCTGCGTGGAACGAAGCCGTTCATTTCCGACTTACGGAGGGCACGTTCGATTCTTAGGAAGCGGATTACTCATGAGCCGTAGCGACGATGTCTGCGAATCGCCAAGCATGGTACGTATAAAAACCAAGAGTTGAAGTTGGCGTATCACAGGAACTCACTCACAGAATGCCCATTCATCCTGCATCAATGTCGGAATCGAGCCCAGTCGGTTTGCCACCGTCGACGTCAATCCTCAACGAACTCCTAGGCGACGACGTCACGTACTCGTACTGGTCAACATGGTCGTCGAATTTGACAGCGTCAAATCTTGAGGGTGTCGGTCGTGTTCTTGGGAACTTTTATTCCAGGATGGGATCGCATCTCGAGAAATACCTACGAAATATCACATACCGCACATCCTCAAGAAACGAGATGCTGATTCCCCGAATATGCGAGTTTGAAATGATGTTCAATGACGATGAGTCGAAAATAATTATCGAAGACATATGCGAAATCCTTCTGATCTCTGCAAGGTATGTTCGTACTATGTGTCTCTGCGCTACTTTTATCAACTAATTCATTGTGTTTCAAGAAAATTGAACGATATTACCTCCCAGATAAAAGCCTTCGAAGCGATAGTTCAATATCATATTCGAAACCCAAGTGCCATTAGAAATGGATTTCAAGCTGTATTCGAAAAACGGAGAGAAGTTAGCGATGTGGTTACATTCTCGTGGAAACGATCAGGCGTTGAATATAGCCTCGAATGGCTTTATTGGTACAAGCTAGCCTCCCGTTGCCTTTCATCAAACCCCAACTCGCTTATTGATGCGACAATGCAGATAGAGACTGCGAAAGCTCGCAGTTTGGACTTCTCGCACTTTGAACACATGCTCCAAAATTGCTCGTAAGATTCGAAATACTTTCCACTCGATGTCGTCATTCTAATCCTGTGATAGTGACACTATCGAGTTACTCATCGTGTTGTTAATTATCGACTACTATTGGGATTTCTATGGTGTGTTTCTCCTTCCCCTCAAGTCATGTACGTCTCTTATCTTGAAATCATAGGAATCAAACCATTCATTCGGAAAACGGGTTTTCATAATGTCGCACTTCTTCATCTGATTATTGGGCTAGTTGCACATTCGGAGATTTTGTATTTCCAAAATACTTCCCTACGATCTCTTTCGACCTTCACAACATTCACTGCGTACGTCATCCATCAAATGCTAGCGTCATCGCAAGAATCAAGGATGACTGTACTTCATCCGGGGTAGCAGCGCCTCGCGCGCTAAAAGTCCCCGACACAAGGAATTTCGTCTTTAGCAACACACACAACATGAATTACATGTAATGTTATGACAACGAGACACAATAGTTTTAGACGGTTATTTGATAGAAACAAATTATATTTCAAATGGATTCAAGTATTTACAGATAGCGCAGTAGCTATGTGAAGAGTCATAACACTGTCTTGACGGAAAGCCCGCGGTCTGCACCCGATGCCCCAAGATCAGACGGCGCGATGAAATGAGTCACTTAGAAAAATTTGTTTGATATTAGCGCTATCAGCGCATTCATGCTGTCTTGCGAGGTGTACTTACTTTTTCACTTTCGAATTACCGGCTTTGACTTAGTCTAGACCATCTTCTCCGCGCTCTCGGACGCTCGTGCGATTAGAATACTGGCTATGAGTAGAGATCAATACTGGATTGAATATTGAGACTCACCAAATACACTATATTTACTGGCTTCGCGCTCCTAAGAAACGAGGCGTGAGCAAGAGATAGCTGCGACGTACCGCTTTGACGCCGTATTTACAGTACGGACTGCGAGAGAGAAGAGTCTGAGAGCAGGACAATCACAATTTAGCGTCAAAAAGCAATCATCGCGAAGAAGATAATGGGACGTACTAACTTGCGCTTTTTCGAGAAGAGCGGGCCGGCGACGACGGTCATGAACGTTGAAGACAAGCGGCGATATCGTCCACCTCCATACCATCGCCAATTCAGAACATGTGTCGCCGTTGTGTCAGCCTACGCAACGGTCAGCAAACAATGTGCGGTCGTATACTGAAAAGAAAGACCGAGCTGACGCGAAGTAGTCGGAAGAAACCAAAGCGGGATGACGGCGAGAGTACGAGACAAGTGATTATGTTTAATTAGCGTCAGAGATAGTGCGAGGAGACAGGGAAAGTTAGACGAACGCACCAAATTGAAGCAATCCGTTTCGCATCTTCCCATCTACCTCGCTATCGCCGTCCCAGAACTGCTGCTTTTCCAACGTCGCTGGGGAAAGGGTGATGGCCCGTAGAGCGCGAAACCAAGATGATGAGGTCCAGGAGCTCTGAGGTCGTCGATCCGCGAGTCGCAACACGTATAGGTGGCAGCCTCGCCATCGCTGTTTGTCTTTCTTGTTTAGAATCGTGCAGTGTGTCGTTCAGATGCCCGGGGGTATGAGGCGTGAGTGATGGTAAGATGGAGACTCTAGGATAGTGGCAAGACGGTCGGCCAGCTGGGATGGAAGAGGACACGACAGCCTCACGCGTGCACGTGTTTCGACGTGCAAAGAGAGAGCAACCGCGACGCGCGTTCAAGTTGCGCACCGGACCACATCGAAACACGCTCAAAGAGCTAGGGAAGCCAATGCGTAAGTCTTTCTGCAAGTCTTCGCTGTCAACGTCGCTGTCAAAAGCTAATAGCGCTAATCACTTTTTGCCGCGTTTGCTTCTCTTACGAGCCCAAATCCGACCCGGACTTCCGAACTTGCGAACCAGCACCCATCTGAGTCGTATGATGGTCGAGACTCGAGACCGCTTCTAATACTGCACGCCTCGCGTTGGCGCTCACTATGTATTCCTAGGTGTCGTCAGCTTAGTATAAGAGTTGAGGGCAGCGTTGCCTCCATACCGCACTCTTCCGCAATTTGATTTGACAGAATCTCAAGATAGAAATTAAAATCCTTCGACGAACCGGGACTCAAAACTCAGTGAGATCGTTATGACACTGGCAGGTCTTTACATGTAACGGCACACCAGAGGTCATAAACCTGGAGCAAAAGCGAAAGAAGACGTTGAAGACGTTGACTTCCTCCCATCACTCACCCACATGCGCTATCATGCACTCGGCGATTCGGCTTTCCTGTGTCGTGCAAAGCGATGCACCTTATGACGTAATGTGACAGGATTGAACCAATCACAAAATTACAGAGTTACAGACATTTACTTATCAAGAAATTGTAACGCGTTATTGGGGTAGGTGAGCACAGAACCCTCCCTCTTTCAGAGTGTCGGGGACGATACTACTAATACTCAACCAACGTTGTGGGTCAAGGTTCTCGAGCTGCATCATCTTTTGCGGAGGTACGAAACACTATGTGCATCGTGCATTTCTCTAAAAATTGAAACTGAAACGCCAACATTCAGTTCAAGGATAAGCGATAACGAAAAAGTTTGGATCGAATCCGAATATATTTCTGTGTCGAAGCCTTGGAAGGACTTGTGCTGCGAGATTCTTTCGTTCTCTGAGGACGCGAGGCTATGCGAGAGACTTAAATCTCTGGACGATGTGCATGGGCCCGGAATGCGCGAGCGATTCCCTCCACGAAACGAGAGCATGATCGACAGAGAAGAGAGGGCTTGTCGTAAACGAGCAACGACGAAAGTAACTTCATAGCAACTTGATTCATTTGCAGTTTCTTTATTCCATTCTTTTATATAGATACATATATGCAATTCCAAAACCTGGCGACGAGATTTGTAGAAGTGTGTAAAGAGAAGAAGGAGCGGCGGGGAAAGAACGTTTCACATCAACGTGCGCCAGGAATAATCACATGAATCACCCTCGAAAGTCCCAAGGAATATTGCCATCGTGAAACCAGGAATAAGGATCATTTTCTGCACGCATTCCACCGGAGATGTATTTTTCTCCCTTATCGGATTGAAAAGTATCATCGAGGAAAATTTTATACGAATGCTAAATCGAGTACGAGTTCGCTTCTTGTTGACAGAAGCGACTCAGTTGCATGCATTAAGAAGTACGAGGTACGACGACAGCGAGGGTGAGCGAGTTCAAGGACGAAAGACGTCGAAGAAAGAGAGAGAGAGAAAAGAAAATCGCCACGCGTGGAATTCATCGTAATTCCGACTTCCGCGATATGCAATCACGATCACAAGCGCCGGCATAAACTTTAGACGATCTCGAGTCTGTCGTGCACGCTCTCCGAAACGACGCGCTCGACGCCCCTAACACGCGCACCTTTGGCAAAACTTGCCGGACGCACCGCGAATGAACACGCGAGCCGATACAGCAAGTTTGTGCAGCGAATATGCCGTCGTTATCGGGGGCGGTGAGGGACGGGAGATACGTACATGGCTGGTCAGGCCGTTCTGACCAAAGTCTGGAGAATAGATGGAGGAAATGGGAAGGGAAAAAAATGAACCTAGAATTCAGAAGGGAGGAAGGAATGAATAGCAGAACTTCAGATCAGCGAGAGCTACTAGACATCGAGCGAAGTACGAAATCCGCCCTCAACAAAAGCGCATGTCCATCATCCAAGTATGCCATGATGAAACCTTGTGGATCATCGAGGGACACCGCGGATGAGTGATGGAGACACTCGTGAGGAAGGCGGAGAGAGACGTTCGTTATTGAAATGGGGAGTGAAAGAAAGAAGAAAGAAAAAAGAAAGGAAGGAAGAGAATAAGAACGTTATGATTAAACAAAGAGATCCGTTGCGATACGAATTCACCCCGGGGCGTACGTCATATCGCACCCTCGACACCCTCACCAGAAGATTAAAGAAATCAAAAAACATGCAGTTCACCGAGCGAAGCGAGCCAGCGCATTCCTGTCACATGTTTTGGGGCGTATTTCGGGATGAGGGCGTTGAGGGGACGAGCCGCGGGCGGGTGTGATACGTTCATTCGTCAAAGTGAACAGGAAGATGGGATGAATTCGGTCAATCAAGAGAGCGGAAGAAGGGAAATATAAGGTTACGTGCCATGAGATGGAGGGATAGAGGAAAAGTAAAGAGAAAAAGTGAGAAGAAATAAGTGTGCAGACGAACCAACGGAACAGCGTGACAACCGTATATCACTCGCTCGCACCCTCAACCCTTCCGAAATGTGATCGATGCAAAAACGTGCATGAGTTTCATCGAGCGAGACGACTCGTGAAAGCACCCTGCAGGTTTTCGTTTCAGTGAAGCCAGTCATCGGAGTTGAGGGAAGAAGCGGGAGTAATGATGTTGGAAGCGAGCCTGCTGCCTGCTCGTTCGAAGGAAGATCTCGATGACGAGAAGGAGAAAGAGCAGGAATTTCGAAGAGAAGCATCGCTAGAGATGTAAATAAGATTCGATTCATGAGCGATCTTTTGAGGAACGAGTATGATAGATGGCGACGCACCTCGAATTTCATTCTCCCAAACCACCAGCCATTTGCACCTGTCTACCTCCTCGAACCTCCTCCATCTCCGTCGCACGATCCGGGCATGACGGCCTCAGCTAGAACAAGTGACTCGAGATGGCACCAGAAAGTTCTTCGTTGAGAGCAGATGTGTCACGATCTCGAGTTAACGACATCGACGAAAGACAAGTGCGCCATGCGGAGGAAACGTTCGAAAAGACAGGTGAGGGTGTTTTGAAGGTCATACAGGTGACATCGATGTCTTGAAAGTCACATGGACGATATCGGCTTTCTTGAATTTCGGTAAAGCTGAGATGAGAGGAAGAGATCTCGCCGTGATGGTGGTCGAAAGCAAAGAAAGAATTCAAGAGGCTCATGATCAAAGACCGACCTCGATCAATGTGATTGGTGGACGGACGATCCCGGTTGTTTGACACGCTGGCATCCCGGGTGCTGCCGATCGTCAACCAACGCGTCGTCGAAAGATTTCGACCTTCGCCAACGGCGAGAACGATTAGGACGAGTCCATCCGGGTACCTTCACTTTGAAGCCTCGTGTCTTCAATCGCTCTGCAGCATCTTCGAGACAAGGAAACACGGGTGCTCTCCACATCGGTGGGACGACGACGCGACGACATCGAGTTCGAGCGGACGAAACGGCATGATATGGACGTGAGCTTGAGGTCTACCTAACGTCCCCAGTTACGAGCTCGTGTCTTGGTTAGGCTAACCAACTCGCTTTGGTGAGTACTGATCTTCGCGATGGCTCTTCGTCGTCTAAAAGTTCTAACATGTTCTTGCCCTCCGTTTAGTAGACACGCTATCGATTGGTATACCAATACAAAGATGGGAAACGAGGTACGTACGCTCGCACCTAGATTCTCGCTTCCTTTCCTCACTGTCTACCGCTACTGTTACTCACGGATCCTTTCATCATCCTTTCATCAAACTCGCTCGCTCGTCGGTACTCCTCTCGTCTCCGCTCTTCGTTTCATATCCTATCACAGGCTCTTCGCCACGAAGTTCTTGAAATGCAGACGCAAAGTTTTCGGCCATGCTACTGAGCGAAGTCGACCCTTCCTTTGTCAGTGGTGCACCTTCGAATATGGACGGGAGAGGAAAGCGTAAGAAGTACTTCGACAGTTCTCTTACGATCCGCAATTCTCGATCTCTTACGTCCTCTGAAACGTTTTCATTGGGCACAGGATATTCAAATCTCTTATTTTGTTCAATTACATCGATATCTCATCTATACATTGATTGCGCATATTGCTGCAACGATAGGAAGTGCCAAATACAAGCCGAATGGCATATAGCATTTACAAGTCCGCTGCAATCACCAAAACATACCCATATACAACACTTGCAACGCCCCCAGATTCGATCGTAATGTAAAGTACAAAATCAGCCAATGCACTCCGTCTAAATCGAGCGAGAGACCATCACGAACCTCCTCAAAGACGGGTAGTAAGAGTCTTGTTCGGAGGGCAGCCGTGAAAGATATATCTAAGCTAGTGACATACTCGTCGGAAGCACCCATCCCGCCCAAGTCCAATATCACCGTAAGAACAACAACAAGCAACAGCGACGGCCATCCCATCGTCATCATAACTTGAAACTCTGCGTCTACGCTTCACTTGGACCCGGACCCGGGACCCTCGCCACTCATGGACCACGTATTGAAAACTCGCTGGAATCGAAACCCGCAAGCACGAAGCGCAAGGTCGAGAGGCATCAACAAGTTTCTAGACATTGGGCAAGGTGGCGAGGGAGGGGTGCGGCGTGAGCGAGCGAGGTCAAGTAGAAACGAATGGATTTATAATAAGACACGAGAAGGGAGAGGGGGGAGGATAGGGAGGGGAGGGAAAGGTAAATCGATTCGAAGAGAAATTGAGAGGGACTCTGAGAAAGAAGGATCAACGAAATCAAATATATTTAATGTGTAAAGAAAGAAAGAAAATAGATGAAAGTAATTGACTCGTACATACATCCTTCGCGCGAAAGGTGCATTCCATCCCGCGACCGACATCACCTCAACCGCAAGATCCAGAACGATATCAACATAATCGATGCACACGCACAACATGGCTCTCATCGCCGTATGCGCTCAAACCGCACGCACCCTCATCACTCAGGAATTCAATTCGCTCACTCCAACATGTTGAATCCGAAACACGCGAAGTTCGCGAGTTTGGGACACAGCAGGTTTCGGAGGACGACGCTCGAGAGTGGCTGAGGGGTAGAACCAGCTAGCGAGCTAAATCGAGTCGAGTCGAGCGAGTCAAATATAGATGACGCGAGAATAGAAAGGGGAGACGTGAGGGAAGTAGCAGGGAGAAAGCGAGAGCGAAAATCGGGAGGGAAATACAAATCGATTCGAAGAGAACTTAAAAGCGAGAGAAAAGGAACAACGGAGAAGATGGATGAGAGAACGAAAGAACGATTGAAAACGAATGGAAACAAATTTCCTCGCACGAAACGTCCCTCCCATCCCGCTATCGACGTCGCAAAGTGAGAACGAGCATCGGCGGCTGGTGACAGCTATCATCATAACTAAAAGTCGTTTGCAAGTCGCACCCTCGCCACCCAAAGATCCCATCTCCATGAAACATGAATAGGCTGTAAGAAGCGAGAAGCGCGACTTTCAGACACGGCAGGTTTCTGAATGCTATCGAGGTCGGCGAGGGAATGGCGATCGACGGTCACGTAAAAAGTTGAATGAATGAATACGAAAGAGACGAGAATGAATGAAACCGAGAACGAGAAGAAGGCAAAGGAAAGAAGAAAGAAATCCTCTCAAAATTCTCGCGAGAGGATAAATCGCGAGCCGCAAACTGCTCAATCGATCGTGCCCTCAACACGTCTCGTAATAGATCTTACTAGTAAAGACACGCAGAAACCATGCTCGGCGAAAATATTGCATATATCGCACGAGCGTCCTGCACATTTTTAAAATGAAACCGTGACCTATTAAGAGGTGTTGAGGGGACTATCTGGTGCATGGAATGGGCTTCGGCGTTAGAGAGAAGAGATTTTGGAAATTGAAAAGTGTAAGGCAAAAAGGAGAAGGAGGTAGAAGGAAGGAAGAGAATAGTTCAACGCACGCGATGATGAACACGAACGCGCCAGTACAGAGCACGTCAGCGGATGATCGATGGCAAAGTTGGGTCGTCGAATACGAACGCCGATCGTAGATGATCTGAGCCTCGCAAGACAGCTGCGAAAACTTGAATCTTCAATCAATTCGTACAGTCTAGTGAAGGGAGTAAGAGATCTACTCACCTTCAAAACCATTCAAATTTCTGAAATCTTCCCGCGACATTCCTGACGTCCTGATGTCCCCGCACGCAGGTCAAGCTCCCGTCGTACTCATCGAGGGGCCCGAAGGCCCGCCTCGCTTACTGAGTACGTATACGCCGCTTGTAGATCTAGATGAACGGGGATGAGCTACGATGTTAGCGAAGTGTACGAGAGAAAAAGAGAAGAAGGATAGGAATGACGAAGAAAATGAACGAAGAAACGAAACGTCGATGTAATTGGGTTGTTGAGGGGGCAGAGAAGACGAAGAACTGTGAAGGATGGTCGTGTAAAGAATTAAAGGAAGTAGGGGAAAGATTGGAGAACGAGAACGAGAACGAAGGAGGCAAGAGAGGGACAAGTAATGACAGACCTGGATATGATGAGCTATTGATGGATAGAGATCTGAAGCCCGTTAGACGACGATCATCGGATCGCTCGACGAGGACGATCACAGATGGCCAACAGCGGATCTTAAATGAAAAGCGAGATCAGTTGAGATTTAAGATGAAGTGGTGAAATTCAGAGAAAGAGAGAAAGTAAAGAGCTGCTCACCGCAAACCCACCAGACTTCGTGAATTCCTCCCGCAAAAAATCATGACGTCCCCGCACGCAAATCGAACTCCCATCGCAGCTTTTCAAGACTTCTCTAATGGCCAACCTCGCTCACAGATCCATCGCTAGCTCTAGATTATCGCGAATGAGCTGCGATATTAGATCTGAAAGAGATTCAATGAGAATCTCGAAGCAGAGGAGAGCCATAATGGCCCGTGATAAGCATGCGATGGGGATTCGAGTCGAGTACGGCGATCGGCGGTCACATAAAGAATATGGCTACGAAAGAGACGAGAATGAAAGAAATCAAGAACGAGATGAAAGGAGATGAAAGGAAAGAAAAATAAACCCTCGCAAGAGCCTCGTGAGTGAATAAATCGCGTTCCGCAAACCACTCAATCGATCGTGCCCTCAACACGCCTGAACAATTACCTATAAAAAGAACCGCAGAAACACCACCGGTATCACTATCACATGTGCATTCTGCATGTCTTTGAAAACGAAATTGTGACATGTTAAGAGGTGTTGAGGGGACGAGCTGGCGCGTGGAACGGGCTGCGGCGTAAGAAAAATAATCAAGTGTTAAGAGAAGATGACGAAAGACGAAACGAAAGACAGATTACAATGTATGAATGTGCAGAGAAAAGGAGAAGATGAGGATACGGAGAGGACGAAAGGGTAGGTGAAAAAATGAGAGAGAAGATTTTGAAATTGAAAAGTGTAAGAGAATGAGGTGAATGGAGAATGAGGAAGGACGAAGAAAGAAAGAGAGAGGAGGACGCACATGAGAGCACGTCAGCGGATGATCGATGGCAGAGTTGGGTCGTCAAATACGACGATCGCAGATGATCTGAGCTTCGCTAAGACAGCTACGACAATAATAGATCAATTCGTACGATCTAGCAATCGAGCGAAAAGAATTTACTCACCTCAAATCCGCCAGGTCTCATGAAATCCGCCCGCAAAAGTCAGAGATCCCCCGCACGCGAATCGAAGTCCCATCGCACAAATCAAGCTCTCCGTGATGGCCGCATCGCGAGTTAGTATACGCAGCTTCGTCTCCGGCTCTAGATGAGCGTGGATGGGCTGCGATCTGAGAAAGATTCGACGAGAACCTCGAAGCGGAGGGGAGCCAGGATGGTCTGCAATGGATGTGCGATGGGGATTCGAGACGTGGCGACGCGCACATTGTCGTGGATGTAATATAACACCTATGAGGAGAGTAAGAGATACGACAGGAAAATGGATAGACGAAGTGGTGGACGATGGTCAAGAGCAAGGAGCACCGTTGGCATGGACGATGAGGATGTGATCGGATGGTCCCGGTTGCTTTATGTGATGTCATTCCGGATGCTGCCGATCCTTTGACTGTTTCTCCGTCAACGTCCGTTACGTCGACCACGACCACGACCACGAGTCATGACGAGTTCAAGCCATTCTCTCTCTGCAATCTCTTATTTTATAGATTCTCTACTCGGAATAAAGGATGAAGCATCGATGAGCGACTTTCCCTCGACGTTTCAGGACGCTTTTCAGCCAATAACAACGCGATGGACGCGATGTCGTCGACAGACTCGACACGGCGGATGACCTTACGTTCAACTGCATACCTAGCTGGGATGACGACGAATCGAAAGCTTGAAGGCTTGGATCTGGTCTCGCGATGAGTACTAGTCAGATGACGTGCGACGCGCTTTGGTGAGTCTCCTTAGCGTTTCATGCCTTGACGTATATATGTCTTCATGGACATTTCATTCTCGAGAGGTGCTAACGATTTCCCTCCTTGTTCCAGCCGACGACGGTGCTGACGCTCATGATGCTTCCCATCGCTGCTGGCATCTATCATATACGACGCCATCCAACGCTCCATGCCCATAAGAGATTTGGCTGGGAGACGAAGGCTGGGATGTCGTGAAACGCCGTGATGCCCGTACGCATATCTGTTTTTCGTTCTCATAAGTTCTGACCGACTGCTCATGCCCTATCAGACTAGGATGTCTCTGTGCATTTATACTCGACTCCGCGCCGGCCCTTCTCCCAAGTTATCTGCACCATCCGGACTCAAGTGAATCATTGGAATCGGCGAGGATCACCGCATGCGCTCCATGCCTCCGAAGGTACGAACACGCTCCCGTCCACTCCTTGCTTTTCTCATCATCCCTTACTTTGCTTCACAGAAACAAGTAATTCATCGACTCCTCCGCGATCGATGCGAGGAGCTCACACCGCTGGAGACGATGAAGACGACATTACAAATCGCGATCGAGAAGGGGATGGGGAAGTCGAAAGGCAACGACGACATTTCTGACTAGGAGGAAAGGACGGACGGACGAGGATACGTCTGCACCAGTCGAAGGCGATTATTCCCACTCTCGAAACTACGATGGCGCTGGGCGCCCCGTCACAACTGTTGGAACGAGAGAATCCAAACATAGTACGTCGAAAATCTGGAGATGTCGGACAGATGTCGAGGTACATGTACGTCTGTCTTCATACTCGGCGCGTCTTTCGTTTATTCTCATCACTCTGCAGATTCTTCTCCTCTTTCAAAATTCGAAATTTTGGGGAACCCATCTCTATCTTCCTTTCCGATCTGGACGATACGTCCGATGGCTCGAAGATGAGACTTGGGGGCGTCGACTTTTTACAGTACTCCGCTCGTTGTTCGTCTTCCATCCATCTCCGCCATTTCCATCTCTCGGTCGTCCTCATCTCTCAAAACCTTCATCTCGTTTCTCTCGCTCGTCTCTAACCGAGATTCCATCGTCGCCTCTCCGCACGACTCGGAAGGCAGGCCAAGTGTCGGCCAACCTCCCTCTAATCTTTCACCGCAAAAGGCTTTTCATTTCCAACCATCCTCTTTCTCTTTCCTCTCACCGTTCACGACGGCGTCAAGGAAGCTGCTTGTTCCCTCCTATTCATCGCCAACGCACCCCTCTCCAGCGCATCCATCCATCCACTCCCCTCTTTCTCCTTCCTATCTCAGAACCTCATCCTCGCCGTCAATTCACTTTTGTTCTCTCCTCGCACCTCTTCTCGCACCAAACCCCGGGCGCACTCATATAATCCATTCACGTCTTGTTCATCCTTCCCGTCAACCCGTCGGCAGACTCGTGTCTCGAACCAACCACAATCGCACTGCAACACCTCCGGGAGCATTCTCGCCTCCCTCTCTTCCTCACACCTGCGAGACCACGAACGTGAACGCCCTCCCCACCCGTCGTTCTCCTCAAGCTCGAATCCGAACCTCTGAATCTTGACGTCCAGCGGAGATCGACCTGTTTGAGCGTCGCTCACCGGATACGCCCGTACTTGCAACTTCAAGTTGCGCGGAGGAGACACATGCAACGAGACCTGAAATGAAGGCGCGCCTCTCGTTCTCCCCTCTTCCCCTTCCTCGTCGGATCTTCGTTTTGCGGATGAGTTCAAGGAAGCGGGATCGACCAACCTCGACGCTGGATTCCGATTCCGAAATCTTGCCTCGCGAAATCTTTGAAGTTTCCTCTTCGTATTTCGGACTCTCAGCTCAGGACCTATCTTTTCGGGCGGCGAGCTCCTTCAGGACGCATTCGATCTTCGACTTTCGTTTCGTCGTTCGTCGTTATAAAAGAGATTACATTGTATTCACAAAGAAATGATACTACTACATCAGATTCTGCTGACTTGAGAATAATGGTATTGCTCGTTTCTTTAAAACGAGAACGAGTACGAGCAACTGAGGCGAGGATATTACAGTCAACTGGAAAGCAAACGGATACGAGTGAATTACATTATCAGAAAATTAGAAAGACATCACCAGCGAGCGTTTCGCCCAGCAAAAGCCGTTACCGTCATCATTGTATACATTCGAGTCCGAACCCTCGCCCAAACCTCGCGTGAACTCAACGCCCCTCATACGGTAATTGGAAAGTACTTAAAACCTGCGCGTAGAACACAGCCCAGGACGTGCAAGTGCGTCCACGGACCACAGGGTTTACTTAGGAGCTACGCTTCCAGTATCGGGGGCGGTGAGGCTGCGTTTAGATAGGCGAGGCGAGGCAAGGGGTTGGGATAAACCTGCAATCCTGTTGTGAGAGAAAAGGGAGAATAGAAATTCGGAGGAGAAACGAAATGTAAAGGGAAAGGAAAGGAAGAAATGTCAGATGAGCTTCACGTCGGAAATCCGAGAAGTTCGAATCACATAAGCCAAGTCCTCGACGCCTTAATACCAAAACCCCGCCTTGAACGTTGCAAGCAGAGCGTCGAGCGAATAACGATTCCCGAGCACTCCCCCCATACAAAGTTTTGTTGCAGATACTTTCGGTCGTTGGGGGTACTATTCGAAGACGAGACGTGGGGGAGACAAGAAAGAGAGAGGTTCGTCGCAAGACCAGTAAAATATGAATCATTTGTATGTGTGTGTGGCGTGCGTGCCCTCCTCACCCCAATTTGAACCACAGAACGAGAAAACTCGTAGGAAGTGCATCGAACGATGCGTGCACGTACATGCGCACATCTGTAAGAATTTTCGAGGGCAATCCATGTTTGGGGTGATGAGGGGATGAGCGGCAGCGGATGAAGTGAATGTTGTAAAGCGAAAGAGAAAGTGGCAAATTGTGATGTCGGAAGAAGGGAGGGAGAAGAGAGATCGGGAAACAGGGGGGGCTGAGAGTAAAAATGAATGGACGCACCGAAGAACGGCGCACCAACGCAGATTGCTCGCTCGTTTGCTCACCCTCAATCCTCGAAGGTGTTCATGACCTGAAGACATGCCACGACCTGATCGCGCGAGATAACAACGCGAGAGTGTGTCTTGCATGATTTTGTTTCGTGTGATCCCGACCGTTGGTATTGAGGGGGAGGAGCACGAGCGAGGTGGTAGATCGGAATAGAATGAAGAAAAATCATCGAAAAAATGAGGATGAAGAAGCGAAGATGGAGAATTTGAAAGAAAAGAGATCGCTGACGATCGTCCAAGAGGAACGGGCGAATAATCGCTGATCGGTGAGAGTAGTCCAAGAGAGACAGTCACTGCCGTCGCTGAAAGATGAGAAATCACCATGCCGAACGAGAGATCGAGAGATGGAAGAGATGGACGCACCTCGAGACCGCCCGCCCCAACCCTCCGCTCAAAGGTCGCAAAACTTCAGCTATATAATCAAGATCACCGTGACGCACCCTTCGCAGTGAGAAGTCATTCCTGTGGATGGCTCATCTCGCATGGGCACTTTGTTTAGAGCAAATGCGATACGAATTATTCGAGATCGTCTCGCCATCAAGCCAAGATCTCGAATGACCAGAAGAGAGCCATGATGAACGCGATCACACTGCGAAGGGATTGTGGAACTCGTTATGTGCTTTGGCTGCGACACGCCGCTATCCATGGAGGACAGAGGTATAGAGATGGTTGAGCAAGAGGATGTGTCGTGATGGTGGTCGAAAGTAAAGACGACTCCGACGAGCACCGTGGCATGCTTGATCGATGTGTACGGACGATCCCGGGTGCTTGACGCGCTGGCATTCCGCGTGCTGCCGATCATCAATCCGTCCAAAGATTTCGACCTTCGACATCGAATCGATAGAGTCATCGACGAGATTCGTCTGCATTGACAACCTCGATATCTCCCCAAGCTCTACTCGAAGGAAGCTTGAAGGCTCGACCTTGCAGTTGACATGCCTCATGCCCTCAACGCCATCCCCGTCGCGTCACAAGTTCAACTCAGACCGCAATCGACACGACGACTAGCCTCACGCTCGATGAACAGAGTGAATTGACGAGAGCTTGAAGGTTGGGACCTGGCTTCATCTGGCTACTCGTACGGTTCGTGCTGCCTGCTCTCCGTTGTCTAAAAGTTCTGACATGTTTCTTCGTAGGCTCGAGTCATCGACGCCAGCATGTTGGCGCTGACATACCGTCTACGCCAGCCTTCAGACGAGAAACATGTCGATCGGTATGCCAATGGAAAGATAGGAAAGAAGGTACGAAATCGCTATTGTCAACTCGTGCCCTCGCTCATCACCGTCTACAGCGTACTAGATCTTCAGACGATTCTTGGGGTCGCTGCCGATCGAGGCGAGGAGCTCATACCGCTTATTGAGGTGAGATTCATATCATTCGTCGGAGATGAGAGGTCGAAGAGTGCGGAAAGCAGTCAGGCTTGCTCTGAGGAGAAAGGGCGTACGGCATCGGGTGAATCATGAAGGATTTTACAATGTACGCCTTTCACCCCTCCTGCCCATTTCCTCGTTCAAATCCCTCATAGTATAGACTTTCTGTTACATTCAAATATCACATCCCATATAGGCGCTTCGAACTCGGTCGCATCGCCTTGAGCTTGCTGAATTAGACGTCTGGAACGCGTTTTCTGTCGCGTCATCGGACGACTTCACACCTAGTCACCAACGGCGCTCTCGCCATGTACCGCGAAAGCGTCGATTCTTCTCATCACTGTCCTTCGAAGAAGATAGAGGACAAGAATGGAATGAAGGCGATGGAATGAGGCAATTCGGTCTATGGGGACGTGGTGTACGTCAAGAGCGAAACTGGGAGGGAAGGTCAAGGATTCTGATGGAGAGCTGAAGGTGCAGAGGTATGTATCTTCAAAATCCTTTTTTTCCTGCTCTTTTTAACGATTGATTTCAGGCGTTCCTTTCGAGCTCACCAAAGAGTTCCACATATATTTTCGAAAGAAATTGCGAGCGGCGGAGGTCTGATCTTCTCATCTGGCGTTGCAAGATGAGCCGCAGACTTCGATTCAGCGACTCCGACACCTGTATTTCGACGGTCTCTTACTCTATCCTTATTCCGTCGTCCCTCGAGACTCGCATTGATCGACAGCGAGCTTGTGTCCCTTTCGCTTTCATCGAACAACATCACGTTCACGCGCCAGATGACGGTCAATACCGAGCTCCCAACATCCTCTTCTGTTCATGTCGCAATTGGCCGTCAGACATTCGTCGTCTCGAATCCCATTCTGCCGTTTTCGAAGACTTTCGAGCACACTGGACGTCGCCCGTATCGCGATCGAGAGCGAACGCTCTTCTTCGCTTTCTTTCCTCGGATGCATCGTCCGCACCCCATCATCAGGCACCTCCGAACTATCGGCGCAAACATGATTACGCTCTTTAAGGCCTATCAAAATCCATCACCCGCCTCGCTCTTTCGTCGCTTCGGCGCAATGATGGCTCGCAAGACAACTACCACACTATCGCATTTGGATAGCTATTTCAGGACGAAGTTCCTGAAAAAAAGGCATGGAAGAACGCGCGAGTGGCGATGGGTATGGTGGAAGATGTGGAAGATAACGGGCAATCGTCGGGGTGCTAAAGAAAGATCCGTGGCTGACTGTATGGAAATGCTATCAATGACAAACTCTGGACCGGTACGTGAAGAATACTTCGTGCTTTATTATAGCTGAGACCTTCTCAGCATATTCACAGCGTTCGCCTCACGCTTACGGCACTTCTTCGGAGAAGACTACGGTAAATTCGAAGATCCGCCTTCTGGTCAACCTCAGTGGCGCCTTTTCATCAAACATCAAGGGAGCCCCTAGGTATGTAGTCTAGTCTTAACATTGCTTACATCTTCGGACATGCTCTTATTTAAATTTTTCATGCCAGTGCGAACAGTACAATGATGCACTGTTTTCTGCGACACGTTCATATCCCGTTTGCATGAAATGATGACGTTCATTTCCGACTCGTTTAAGGCACCTTCTATTCTTCGACTCTGAGGTATGCACCGCATTGTCGATGTCTGCGATTTGCTACGCATGGCACGTATAAAACTCAAGAAGTGAAGACGGCGTATCATTCGCTCACAGGATGCCCGACCATAGTGCACCAACGTCGAAATCAAGCTCGGACAGCTTGCCGTCATCGACGTCAATCCTCAATAAACTTCGAGATGACGACGTCACGTACTCGTACTGGTCGAAATGGTCGTCGAACTACACGGTGTCGAACCTCGTAGGAGTCGGCCGGGTCCTTGGGAACCTTTATTCGAAGTTGGGATCGTCTCTCGAGAGACGTCTAGGAAACTACGCGATCCGCGCATATTCGAGAAAGCAACAAGCTCTAGTCCTCCAAGTATGCGAATTCGAATTATTGCTCAATAATGATGAATCATCGTTGCTCGAGGAAGCTTTTGCAACCCTTTTGGTGTCTTCCAGGTAAGTCCGTACTGTACGTCACTTTCGTCATTCTCTCTCTGAATTGAAGAACCATACATCTGTTCAGATCGAAAGATACAATCGCACAAATGAAAACCTTCGAAACGGTCGTTCAAATCTTTGTTCAAAATCCATCCGCGCTTCGAAATGGATTCAGAACATTATTCGAAACGCGGAAAGAAATCAGCGAACTGGTCACATTCTCGTGGAAGCGGCCAGGCGTCGAATATAGGATCGAATGGCTTTACTGGTACAAACTGGCCTCTCGCTGCCTTTCATCAAGTCCAAACTCGGTTATCGAGTCCGCTATGCAAATCGATGCTACCAAAACTCGCAGTTTGGATTTCTCGCACTTTGAAGATATCCTCCGAAACTGCTCGTAAGTCCAGCAACACTATTTTCTTCCTTGCGTCCATTCTAACTACTCGCTGACAGTGATATTATCGATTCACTCCTAGCGTTATTATTAATTGATCACTATTGGGACTACTATGGTGAGCCATGATGGTCCTTCCCTCGAATATAAGCTTCCCTGCCTTATTATATTATTAAAAAAACTCAGGAATCAAGCCGTATATCCGGAATATGGGGTTTCACAATGTTGCGCTCCTCAATTTCGTAATTGGATTAGTGGCGCATCGGGAAATCTCGTACTTTCATACCGCTCCCGTGCAGTTTCGAACATTATCCGCGTATGTCATTCTTCAAATATTAGTGGCAGCGCAAAAATCGGAGTCGTTCTTGCTTCGAGATGGTACGCTACCGGCGCTGTGGGTCAGGATATTCGAATTGCATCATTTCTTGCGTAGGTAAGCGATACCGCGTCTCGCATATTTCATCTCTCTCAGCTTAGGAATAACATTCCCACATCTAGCTCAAGAATCAACGACAAAGAAAGAATATGGGTCGAGGCCGAGTATCCTTCAGTGCCGAAGCCTTGGAAGGACTTGTGCTGTGAGCTGCTTTCGACTCCCGAGCAAGCGAGTCTATGCGAGAATCTTGTATCTCTGCACAATACTCATGGTATCACAATGCGCGAACGATTTCCGTCTCAGAACGGTAGCTTCGTCGCCAGTGAAGAGAGAGACTAACCGAGCTCTTGTCAAAAGCTATTTGTAAAGGAGCATCGGCGAGATCGATTCGAATTACGTTGCACTCTGGATGGATTCCTGTCGGAAGAACGTGAAGAGATTTCTAACGTCGATGCGCAATTC
Source organism: Schizopora paradoxa (assembly GCA_001020605.1). Classification (NCBI taxonomy): domain Eukaryota; kingdom Fungi; phylum Basidiomycota; class Agaricomycetes; order Hymenochaetales; family Schizoporaceae; genus Schizopora; species Schizopora paradoxa. Next base: position 157,975 of record KQ085894.1, read on the forward strand.
GGATAGTCTCACTATTGCATTTCCTCTCGTACCACTTCTCGAAATCGGTGAGGACCGGAATTAGATTCTGGGGGGACGAGGTGATGGGAGGGGTACATTAACTAGTGCATTTTGTGAATACATGTAGTGAACCCGTGGGTTGTAAAAGATTTCTGAGGAGAAAAGGGAACGGAGGAGAGACATGAGGAGAATGGATTAATAAACAGAAATCAGTAAAAGATAAGAAACAAAGGACGGTCTCGCATCCAATACCAACACCAGCACCGCAGGATAATTTCCACATCGTCAACATGACGGGCTCAGCCAAAAACGCAATGTCAAAAGCGAGTAAGCGTACTTCCGAGGTTCTCGAAATTGAAGCTGAAGGGATGTCGTTCCGGGGGCATCCACGCGACGAAGGGAAAGGTACGTTAGGTGAATCGTGGACACGGAGGTCGGAAAAGAAGTCAAGAAGTCGAGAGTGCGAAGAGAAAAGCCGGAGAACTGAAAAGATAGAAAAGATACGAAACCAACAACTTGAAACGAAATAAAACAACATCTAATAACAATCCAAGAAATTCATCAAGCTCTCGCACTCTCGTGCTTACGACGCCCCTCTCACAACGTACTTTACGAAAATCTACAAAAGCCCGTTCGCTCTGAGAGTTGAAGCGAGCGGCTCTCGAGGGTTTTCGAAGCAATCATTAGTGGGGCGTCGAAGGTACAAGAAAGAGGGGTAGGTTGAGCATTACGTAGTATTGTAATGGCTGCGTTTAACAGCGATGACGAACGAAATCGCTTCGCCATGGAAAAATGCTCGGCGATGCGATGGAGGCAAATAGGGAGGTAGATGATGATATGTCACAGCGGCAAGAGTCCACATTATATACATCAAGAGAATAATATATTAATGAAGATAGTGTAGACGAGAGAACAAGGGAGACAAGACAAGAGCAAGCCTGGAGTTGTCGGAAAGTGAACAAAAGATATCATATCCATGACAACTCGCCACTTATCACCAGACTCGGATCGCAATCCCCATCTCGTAGCGCTTCATTCTTCTATCATCATGTTCTCTATCCCCCGTAGTACAAAACAACAACAACGCCATCGGCTCGCCGAACTGCCCGACACCGTCTCGACATCTTAACGAGCACCATGACACGTTGTTGATTCATCTGAAAATGAGGACAGAATTGCCAGTGGGCGGACAGCTGTGAATCGTCCCTCGAGCCTCGAGTTCAACTTTGATTTCAGATCCAAAACGACGTCAGAGCAACTCAACTCATTCGTAAGCATTACATACTTACAGGACATACTGATAATACTGGAAATAAAGTAAATCTAATGACAATCCAAGAAAACGGGCCGTCAGAGTCTGCTCCGCTAAGTGCAAAAATCCCCAACATCGTTGAGAGCTGAGACAAAGTAGGAGAGGTGTGTTAACGGAGAACGAAAAAGGGATGACAAAGTGAAGGTGAAGTGAGAAAACAAAACAAAAGATACAATGGCAATTTCAAGCAACTCGGTTGCGTACACATTCACGTACAGCTTCAGGCCCGCGTCGCCCCCAGACTTGATCGCCAATGCAGCACGAGATCAGCCAAATGCACGCCGTTCAGAAGAAGCGAAGGCTTCTGGAGGGATCTCGAAGCCGCAAAGGGAGGAATCTCGTTCTGGGGGCGACGGAGGAGAGTGGTTTGGTATGACTCGTGAAGACGGAAGCGATTTTACAAGTGAGAGGGCGAAAAAGTGGGGGAAAAGGTAAAAGGCGGAAATCAATAAACGGAATCACCAAAAGAAAATAAAACTCGAGGAAGGAAACAAGTTACGATCGCAACACCAACACCGACGCATAAGCCCACACACACACGACGCCCCCAGACTCGACTGCAAGAGTGAGGAACGAGACGAGCCGAACGTGCTTCGCTCAAGACGAGTGAGTGCATCCCGGCTGTTCTCGAAACCCGAGAGGAAGAGTCTTGTTCTGGGGGCGACGAGGCGGATGATTTGGCACGTCTCGTGAGGCTGGAAAGGGTACTGAAAAGGAGTAAGTGAGTAATCAAGAATGATGATGATGATAAGAAATTGAGGGAAATTAAAAGGAGACCTATAAACGTTGAGAAAGGAACAAAGCTCGATCCCAGCACCGACACCGACACCGATGCATTAGTCCTCGATTCAGCGACACCCCTGGACGAGGTTTCGAATTGCGAAGTGATGAGATCAGTCCGAGCGCGTATCTCTAAAAGCGAACGAAAGAGCGCATTTTGGAGATTCTCGAAACCGTAGAGGTCCGGAATGACGTTCTACGTTCTGGGGGCGACCATGCAACGGGAGAGTGGGGTACGTTAGGTAGTGCATTCGAGGTTTGATGAGAAAAAGGAGCGAAGGAGAGATATGAGGAGAACAGATTAATAAACAAAGACCAATAAACCAAAAACAAAGAGAGATCCCGAACCCAACTCCAACACCCCCGACGATGTTCCTGTATACGACTACACGAGATCATCCAAGTGCGCATCGCTCAAACGAGTAAGCACATTTTTAATGCTCTCGAAATCAGAATCGAAGGGCCGTCGTTCCGGGGGAGGGGGTGCGTTAGGTGTGTCTCGGTGAACCATGAGAACGAACGTTGCAAAAAAGGTCGAGAAGGAGAGGGATTGAAGTGAAAAGTCAGAGAAAAGAGACAAAGACAAAGACAATAAACGACTCAAAACGGCATCTAATAAAAATCAAAGAGCAATCCCAAATGAGCTCTCGCACTTTCGCACTCACGTCGTACCCAAGACACCAAGGCAGAATGGTTATGAATCGAAACGAAATTCAACGAAAGCCCATCCGCGGTTCAGAGCGAACGAGCGAGGCAGTCTCGGAGGTTCTCGTAGCAGATGCAAGGCCAGAATGTCGTTATGGGTGCGACGAAGGGACGCGAGGAAGAGATAGGTTAGGAATTTCACAGTATCGTAATGACGGAAAGGAGAAAAGAGAAAACGGAGGTGAAGAGAGACGAAGAGAAACGGAAAGGAAAGGGAGAAAAGCTCTACAAAAGGGACGAATAGATGGTAGAAGAATGTAAATGATGTCGATCCGATTCCGAATTGACCTTCAGCGCCCCAACGAGGTCTGGGCACAAATAAAACTTGTGGATAGAGCATCGAGGGAGACGCGCGAGCTCACACACTGCAAATTTATGCATGGTGTACAGCCGAGCGTTGGGGAAGATGTTGCAAATTCGGATATCTTGAATCGTAGAGGATGTCATAGAATAAGAGAGAAGGAGAGTATTCATGCGATAAATTGTGAATGGGAGCAAGAGGAAAAGAAAAAGAACAAGGTGGGGAGTTTCGAAAATCGAAAGGGTTATGACGAGATACCTAAAATTATAGAGCTGCTCTATGCAGGCCAAGATCACGCCATCCGTCCGTGCGCCACACCGTGATTGAAGTTCTAACGGACAAAACCGCAAGCTACCGCGGAAGGCGAAGGTGTATGGCGCCGATGCGAGCGCATTTCTGTGGGTTTCGAAGTCGACCTCAGACATGACGTGGCGGAGGAGTGGAGGCGCTTTTGGAGGTTTCTTGTTTAGAGGCTTGAAGGGTGGAAGGATGGAAGAAGACGAAAAGATCGAGTGAGGGAAGAAGGTGATCTAAGAACGAAAGATTAGGTGATCAGTCGAATAGATGAAGAGCAGGATAGCGCAGAACTCACCTCTCGATGGGAAAAGAAACGAAGCAGAAAACCACTGAGAGAAAAGATCATGCGATTGGTGAATGTAGTCGTATGTGTGGATGAAGAACAGGCAACTCACTTTCTTCCTTTCCTCCTCCCTTTCTCATCAATCCGACGACCTTCGAGGCTTCGCTTATGCTCTTGACACCTCGTCCGCCGACACAATACACACTGACTGACTGACTGACTCATCGCGCTTCTTTCGCATGTTGTCCGCCCCTTCGTCACGACAAGTTCATGGCCCTCGTCGCCATTACGCGAGCTGGAAGTACTCGATCGTCGAACAAACGGCCAACAGCGTCGAGGAGAACAGTCAACATGCGGGTGAAGCGAATGTCTTGTCGAGGATTGGATTGATGGTGGTGGTGGAGAGCAAAGGGGTTTTGAGCTGCATCGCTGACGATCGATGGAAACGGATGAGGCCGGAAGGAAATCTTCCGGACATTGCCGTCTCTGTGATGATTGGTCGTTCTCCTTCGACCACGACCAACGACGACAATCGACGCGTCTTTTAAGCCCTCGTATTTCTCCAAGTCGCTTGTAGAGGCCTTAGTAGAGGAATCTATGGGCGGCAGGTCTACACTCGCTAAGGACGCGGCGACGTCAACGTCAACGTCAACGTCACGGACTTGGCGCGTCTGACCGTCTGACCGCACCTGACGCCTCAGGCCTGGTGAAGAAAGCTGTCAGTCTTCAAGCTGCGCTGTTGTTGAAGTCTTCATGGTGAGTCGTGATACCAGCCTTCCAAGGTTACGAAGCTGGCTAACCTACTTCATGGGTAGAATCAGTTGAGTTCGGCGAAGACACGGTGGCACCACTGGCACGCGATTCTGAGGACGTCAACACGATGGACATCACGTCAGAGTTACTCGCCTTCGATAGGACAGCTGGACGGAGGCACGCGACTTCGATTCGAGCGAGATCTCGTTGGATGGATAGAAGCAAAATATTCGCTAGCTCTTTGTGAGGCTTTTGCTCTAGGTTTGGTGAGTTCGTGCGCACTCCTCTTCCTCGCAAGTTCTAACGCCTCAAGCTATCCAGCCTAAGCTTCCAGCGACCTTTCGTTATCGGCCTCTCCATGCGCTGCAAATATCCTCTCCTCTTTCTACTCCCAAGATAGAGCGATACGAGCAACGGCTGGCCATCAATTCGAAAAGGAGGAGACGACCAATGCTCGACGTCCTATCTGGCCTGGGCTCAAGCTCACGACCGCCCGCAACCTCACCCAGCTTTCAATGGCAATAACGAGTTATCAGCTCGTCGTCGTCGAAAGGTCTTCGAGGCGACGACGGTGAGAGGAGGTGAAGGACACGGATGGTCGTAGGGCTGGGTGTCGATGGATGATTGCCGACAATACGAAGAGCGGACGTCGACGTCGAGGGCTGGAAGGTGGTATAAGACGGGGACACAATATTAATGATGGAGATCGTCGTCGCGTCGTGAAGTGGACGATGAATTAGTTGTTCTCTGGACGGCCGTCTCGATTCGCATAGGTGCGTGCATTCGCGAACTTCCCCTCTTGCTTTCCTTTTCTCACCAAATCGCATTCTTCGTCTTTCGGCGTTCCCTTCCTCTATCATCATCACGTTTCCCATCTCCCGCATTATTACACAGCGATTTCATCAGCTTGTCGTGCTGCCGGTGCGCGACGTTCATCTCAAACTCGTGTCGAGCGTGTAACGACCTTCCATCTGGCGACGAAAACAGAGCCCACGATCCATTCCTTCGCCGACTTCGAGCTCAACCTCAAATTCATGACCCAGAATGGATCCAACTCGTCCCACGCCCTCTCAATTCGACATCGTTCTTCACCAGATTCTTCCTATGTCTCCGGCGTTCCACCTTCAATCCTTACCGCTCCATCGCTTTCCTCGTTCCTCGTATCTTCGGCTCGTGTCAACTACCCTCTTCCGTCCACCGAACGGCGCCCATCCTCACACCTCTTTTATCATCTTCCACGCCACTAGTGGACCGAGGGCAGCTTACACGCACGAAAACGCGAGGAGACAAGATGGACGTCGAGAGTCGAGACACGGGGAACCTGGCGTGGGTCGGGCGTACATCTGATCGATACCAGATTAGCCAATCCCGGACGTCATGATGTTGTGTTCTAGTCAAGTTCGACCGAGCTTTCGATGCGAACCATATGACGAGAACGGGACGACACGCTTTCCAGTCTTCTCTGAGTTGTTCACTGTTCAGTACTCTGGTGAGAGCCCGTACCGATTCATTTCCCTCGCAAGTACCTAACGCAAGCGGTTGCTTGTATCCTCCGCAGAACTCGAAATCGTGAGGCTGGGGGATCGAGCTGCATATTCGAATGATCTAGAGGAAAAACACAGGACCTTATGTCTCCGCTATCCCGTTGATGTGAGAGCATGTTCTCTACTTGCTCGTCGTTTCCTGCTGGAGTTCGTCACCTCGTATTTGAATGGTTGATGCAATCAAACTCCCAAACTCGCGTACACAGAAGCGATTCCCTTCCAACGATCGTCAACCCGGAAGATTTACGAGGCGACGGAGGCGGAAGGAGAAATCGACCGCGCTGGTTGAACGTTGATCGGTCGGGCGGAGACGGTCTTGGACGACATCAAAATCGATCGATTCGCTTCCAACTCCACCTCTTTCACGCAATCTCGTCAATCGCCTATAAACTATCCCGTAGGAAGTCAGCACGCTCCCATCATTAATATTGCGAGTCTTTTAACTTCGATTGTAACGGCTGATGACGCCCTCCGGCTCTTCATTCTCGGAGAGCTCTCCTTACTTCGAGTCTAACGCGGCGCTTCTCCGTACGACTTTGCGACCTTCGTCCGGCCCTCTCCCACTTTGCGCCTCCTCTTTACGCCCGCGCCTTAATTCATCGAATTTACCTCCGTCGACTCGGCTCGACTCTAGCGATCCTATATACTAAACAATCATTGCACTACGAGAAAATACAAGTCGGATTTGTACTTATGGGCGCGCGTCCCCCAAGTTCTTGAAACGTCATTCTCAAACTCAAAATGCCTTTGCGTCACTCACCGGGGATATTTTTACAAGCTGGCGTAAAGCCCGAGGAAATGTGAGTGAGAATCGGAAATATGCTATCCGCGAATTGCTCTCGTCTCAATATGCGATGTCTTTATCAAAGAACGGTGTATGATTTCGAAGGATATTCTGTATGTACCGCTTAGCACTTCAAAAATTATCTTTTAAGTTCGTAGTATCAACGACAGAAATACTCGGTCTGGAAGGAGAGGAGAGCAGGTAGATAGTGAACACCAACGCTGATATCCGCGGCGACGTCGGAGTTTGCGGAGAGAAAAACAAGGAGTGGAATCTTGGAATGAAGGTTTCCGGTACGGGGTTAGGCATTTTAGAACCGCTCGCTGCAAAACTGCAATTTGTTTGACGGATCCTTCCGGCAGTCTTGTTCCTTACCATCCCAAAGTATATTTTGCTCTCTTGATGTGATGTCTATACAATTTCCCAACCACAGCTCCAGGAATCCAAAACAAAACCCTACAAAATCAAGAATCCAGATCTGCTTTTCCACTTCAGAAATGCTTTCCTTAGCTGCAATCCTTTATAGCTAATATTAGGTCACATTGGTTATAAGAATAGTGTTTACTTACACCCATGGTGCATCCAATGATGTAATTGCAATACACAATAGCGATATCAAATTTCAAAATACCAAAAACCTTCTAGAACAAGATATTCTCTACTTTGCTTCACGCAAAAAGTCAAATTGGATCCACTGACACACACAAGGATAAACTTTCCTTCATATCCCTTGAATTATTTACCAAAAAAAGGGTTTGATTGCAGAGCTTTCAAGCAAAATTTCTTCGCCAGTGTCCCTACTATTGTAGCTCTTTGCTACTGAGAAATATTACACAACAATTGGCAAATACAAACAGTGACAGAGTATAAAATACCCTGGAAGTCACTGGAGAACTTGATCACCATTCTAACAAACAGTATATTTGACACAAAAAAGGAATTCAGATACAACATAGCAAAATATGCCTTACGATGACTTAGAGTATCACAAGTCAGTTCTTGTCAAAAGAATAGCGAAATCACGTCAAAGACTGCAAGAACTCCGAGTTACTGAGCAAGAGTGTCGTCAATATTATGACCAAATAATGTCGCAAAGAAAGATGCCTGACAAACCGGATCTCAGGCCAGCATGGAATAGCTTTCATGATTCCTTGAAAAAGTCGGAACAGCTATGCCGTTGGTATAGGGAACATTATGACAATATTGAAATTGACTGGGATAAACTCACAAGGACTTTGAAGAGCGAGCTTCCTCAAGAAAAGGCTGAAATGAAGAGATTAGAGGCTAATATCAAGCACTTGAGTAGTGACCTTTCTCGTGCATGTAAGCTTCTCCTGATTTGCTTGCTCAGGATTAAGAAAAACTAACTCGTACTTAGTAATGAGATACTGGAATGTACCCCAAGAACTACTGCATAACTACCTCTTCTAGCTTGGATGAAGACACTCCTCAATTTTCAATCTTCTCTACATTATGACTCAAAGGCACGCAATCAGCATTTATATCAACATTTTGAAGAAAATCAGCAGCTGTATTTACAGCCACATTGTTAATCAACTTTCTAACAAATAATGATGTCTTACTCAAAATCTCATTAATATAACATCTGCTTCTCTGAAAAAGGGGGGATGGTTTTGTCTCTTGATTAACCAAAGGAAATAGTAATGATCATCAGTAAATACAACTTTCAATCTATCTAAGACCCTTTGATTTCATATTTAAAATAGCTCTTCACACTGTTCACAGTCCATCCCAAAAATGATGCAACTATACCATGTTTCAAAACACAGGCAAATGACAATGAGTTGAATACACAAACTCTAGCTGCAACAATATTCTGTAGCTCCTGTGCTTCAATGTAAATGAAATTCAACCCTGTCCCAGGCTGCCTCTATTTTGAAAATCATGCTTCTAAGTCTTCGAAAATCTATAATGCACCGGCCAGAACATTGTAGCTCACACATTTGTTGATAAATAGTAGAAAAGCAAGCTTCATGATTTGATTCAAGCGGCTAGATACTCTTTCTGTTCATCTGACTCTAATTATGCTTATGCTTATGCTTGAAACTCACTCCGTGAATCATAGAACAAGTGACGACTGAACGGAGACTTTGATGGAATCGTTCGCTCGCACCCGCGACACCCATCGAGAAGTTCCGTTGGATCGAATAGCAGGTGGTTCTACGCCATATTAATTGCGAGAATGCAAACACAAGCTCTTTGATATAGGGACCACCTCTTAGGTGTCGAGGGGGTGAACTTTGACTAGATAACATTCCAAATTTTCGGAGAAAAATGAATGAGGTAGCAAAGGAATGAGTTTTGATTATTTTGTGGTGAAACTCCTAAAGTTTGAGAGATGGGATGAAGTAAAATATTTAGGGAGAGGCAAACATGAGCGAAATAAGGAATAGAGAATGGAAGGAAAATAATCACCATGTCATCCGGATAATTTTGGAGAATTGAAATGAACGGGCGATAATCTCTTTCTCGTCCGACGACCAAGAGAGGAATAGGAATGAGAAAGGAGAAAGAGAGGGAGAAAGAGAAATAAAGGGGAAATTACGTTAGACGAAGTAGCTCACCAATAAAGGGGGAAAAATGTAGAACGTTGTTGCCCATTCCCGAGAGACGTAAATGATGAGCGTGTAAGGAAAACTTATTATAGAATCACCTTTTGACGGGCCCATTCCGCTCCCATGAGTCTCACCACATGACGGACCACGAAGTGACGGGACCCAGTATTGAATCACCAGAATATGAAGCCGAGATAAAGGCGTCGCTATTCAGAAGTTTCACGCCCGAGAGAGAAGAAGGGAAGACGTGCGAGGAAGCATAGGACGTCCTCGTGGGATGCGGCATATAAGTGCAAGGAGAGACCGATGAAATTTTGCTTAGAAAGCAAATTTGAGCGCGCGCCGACCGTAACTGGACCACGATAAGAGGCGTGAGCACTCGAGGCCGCGTAGGGGAAGAGACGGTAATCGTTTCTTGAATCGACGAAAGAATAGAGGAAGGAAAAGGGTGGGAGTTATGGAAGCAAACGTGTAATAAAACGAGGAGGACGCACATTTTAAATCAAATCCAGATTGGGGTGTGACCTCAGCACGAAACTGTTCGACGGATCGTCGAGGACTAAGATACAGATAGTGGATCTCCAAGTGATAGGATACTTGTGGTAAAAGCTTTCTTTCTGAACGTTCAAAGATCGTCAAGATCCAAATTCGACGAAGGAAGAGCGCGACGTACCTTGAGAACGCTCGACCTCACGAGCACAATACTCTAGTAATCTGACGTCCATCACAGCCCGTATTCAAGCTACGTTCTCTCATACTCACAGATACAGTTCTATTCGCCTGGACGGGAGAGTCGTGGCGAAGCTCGCATCTACTCGGTTTCAGCTTTCGGATTCCATCCGAGATCCAAGTCGTGATTTGTTATAGCAACGTCGCATTTCGTAAGAAACCCCACGGTAAATGTCTTGACCCGGTGAAGGTGAAGGTGAGAAAGCGAGGAGTGAAACTAGCGAAAAGGAGGTTGCGATGAGCAATGGAATTTTGAGATGGTGGTCGAAAGCAAAGAGCAGTCGTCGTCGATCGTGATCGTGATGACAGCGGACGATCCCGGTTGCATGCCACGATGTCCTTCCGCATACTGCCGAACATTTCTTCTCCGACGACCACCATCTTCTGGTTCATGTCATCGCAAGCTCATACACTGCATGTCCTGCTTTCGATCTCTTATATTCTCGAAAATCCCTCGAGAATTACATGTAATATAAGTCGCCAATGATGGTATTGATGTCAACAGCGAGGACAACACCATGACGAAGTCGACGCGTCGTTTCTGTCGAACCGTAGAGCTTCAAGAACTTGAAGCAAGAACGTCTAAACCTGGGCGAGCTCTCGTCTTAGCGCTCTCAAATTCGAATATGAAGCCAACTCTGTCGGTCAACTAGGTGAGGATAACCTCGTTGACGACGCCTTCGCGATTCTCGACCATCAACGGATTCTGACGCGCTTTCCTTTCATCTGAACCAGCCGTTCACCGTCTATCGATAGCAATACCATTCGCTGCTGCTACCTCAGGCTCATCAACAAGATCATCGCTATTAAATCTTTCAGCTGATCCAACTCGATCGGTATGCAAGAACCCGTGTTCGCGTCGTCTCGTCGGTATGAAGGATGACTACATGTTGTGCTTGCTCGAGCTCATTACTTCTCCATCACGGTATGAACAGACGGTTCTCGAATTTCTGTCGATTGACCCCACAATACAAGATATCTATACAAGGCGACGAGGATGCTGGAAGAGAATAACTGGGTCCATTGGGCGGCAAAAGTGACAACGAGCATCGCGCTCGCATGGGACGGGATGGGAGGACAAACGGCGATGTCAAGGGTTCTGGTTAGGAGCAATGAGTGCGGTGTTGAAGTACGGGTTCTATGTGTTCAGATGGAGAGTTCAAAGAGGTGCGTCGCTATTCAGAATCACTCCTCTCCCTCATCCTCATCGGAAACCGCGTCCTTCAGATATCACGCGGGTTGACTCTCCTTCCACCCTTCCCACATAAGCTACAATTCTCTTCGCCGGTCGAGAACACGTCTGAATTGCAACCTGCAAAAGTACTCGAAGATAGAAGGTCCGAATCGCCTTCACGCTCAAGTTTGAAGCCGCACGCCGCCTCTCAGGTCTATCCTCCGCCCTTCATCGACCCTCGTCCCATTCAAACTCACACGCACCGGTAGACCTACCTTCCTACTGTGCAGCGCGTCCGCGTTCCGGCGTCATCAACAAAGAGATCTTCTCCCCTTTCCCTTGTTCCCTCGTGTACACGGAACGACGTTTCTCGTGGATGACCTTTGCGAGATCCAAGACGACGGAATCGCAAGATACACGTCTCATCTCCGTCGACGAACGGCTCTCGACGTTCCTCTAATCATCAAACGAGTGCTTAGGTCGTACGTACTTCGTGCCATCCGTTTCCGTTCAGCGCTCGCAAGTTCAAAACGAGGAATATCCAGCGGCTGGAATTACGCGTCCTTCACTCCTCATGTCCTTTCGAGCACGTACTTGGCGCGGGCCGCAAAAGCGTCGGCGCGACGATGCTTTCTTCGTCTCTTGTCAACATGCCAGCCCTCCACCGAAGCTTGGTTTCGCACCCCATCTCTTTGCACCTCCTCCATTATCTTGTCATTACCGTGGTCATTACTTCTGGCCCACAAAACAGCGCCGTCGCATTCATCTCCCCCAGAGGAGCCCACACGACGATTGTTCGTCCTTCGCCGGCAATAGTACGGTTGTCTAGCCGAACGGTGCGATGGGCATCAAGACTCAAGAGATCGGAGTCTCATTGAAGATTGTCAATATCACGCGATCGCTAGACAGCATCTCGAGAGAGCGGAGAGAGTAAAAGAGGGATGGGTATGGCGACGGGCTACGGGATCGCTGCAGCATGCTAGATTTTGGGAATGTCGAGATTATCTTTTCGCCACTGTAAAACTCGAGGATTCGAAGGCTTCCGTATCTGGGACGATTCGAGGTGGGGGAGAACCGTATCATTTTCGATACGTTTGACGATGCGGGATGTTCGAAGACGCCATCCGACTCGAAGCGCCTTCGGTTGTCGAAAGACTGAAGTGTTCAAGCGGAAGGAGAGAGCAAACTTCCAGGTCGATTGACGAGCGATGCGGCTCTCAGAAAAGACCGTTGATTATCGTGACATACGTTAGGACATTTTCGTTCACAGTCTTTCGTTTCGAGCGAAACAAGCTCGATTTGAGCGCAGCCTCGGTAATTACATGTATGTACATTGTGAAAATAGATATTGGAGGAAACTACTATAAAACGTATTGTACATGCCAACGATATTTCACAGAAAAATTTTGAAGAAAGAAAAGTAATCGTCCTCCGACCCAAGTCGTCCGCAATCAAGCTCAACAAGTGATTGACTCCCGGGCTCGTATACGACGCCCCCACCGTCCAGAGAACTGCACGTTCGAAACAAGCCGGGGCAGCACATGCATCAGATGCATACATGTAAATGTGCGCATCCACCTTGTTAATTAATGGTGCAAATCTCAGAACGAGGGAGGCGTCGGAAAATGGAGGGCGGAAGTAAATGTGTAAAGATCAGTGTCGAAGAAATGGAGGGGATCGGGAAAGGACAACAGTATGTACCAAAAGGAAATACAGTATCAACTTGATACGAATTGTACATATGCTCGCGCCCTCGACACGAAGAGGACAGTACGAACGTCGAAAATCCGACAATTGTGCGCTGAAGGATGCGTTCGAGCACATATATTGCAGATTTTGAAGTGGATCATGAATCCTGTTCTCAAGCGCTCCGAGGGGACAAACATGAACATAAATTTGTTGGTAATTTCAACAGTGAAATGGATTTTAAAAAATAGGAAAGAAATCAAAGAATAAGGGAGACGAAGAAAGGCGAAGAAAGCCAACATTAAGTAGACCAAAGACACGTATCTGTGCCCTCGACACACGGATTTGAGACATTTCTTACACTTTATTGCATTGTGCCAAGCAGCACATAATAAGGCAAACAAGAACCACAAAGTTGTGAAAGAACCTCCACGCCAATGTGTTGAGGGGACATTTCGACGTATGCTACAGCTTCTTGTGCTATGAGCATTTCTGCTTATGAGAACAGTTTTGAGAGAAGGAAAGAGAGAAAGAGAATACAGAGAAAGAGAAAGAAATACAAACTATCAATTGTATTCTGGTGAATGAAGTTCGAACGAACGCGTGAAGTCACTTGTAACGAGAGCACGAGCGAAGCAGACCGACATTACGATCGCGCGAGAACGCCGACTGCCCGTTCAAAAGCGATACTCTCCGACGTCGGGAGTCAGAGGGAAAGTGAATGGTATAATATTTAAGATGGTTCCTTGCGTTGGTATGAATAAACTTGAGATCACGACTCCGAAGGAATCCCATTGGAGTCGATGACGAGATGAAGGAAGAAAAAGAGTGAATAAAGGAGATTAAAATATGATAAAGTTGTGGAGTGAAGCATGGGAAGGAGAATGTATCAATGGGGATCGTGGAGAGAAGGCGCACCGTAGCTGGTCGTAAAGACGATGAAGGCATCGTATCGTATCGAGCGAGGCTCAGCGAGCTCGCTGATGACGACCAACGAACCAGACGAGCCGCTTTCGTCTGCGAGGTCTAAGATTGTCAGTTAGGAATTGATGTGAAGTAGAAAGCTCACCTTCAGATATATGAATTGTACTCGTCCTTGACCCGTTCTCGAGCTATCATCCGCTAGAGGCTTCAGATCAATTCCACATCGCGATCGATCCACGTCCAAGAAAGTTAATTCAGCTCGAGTTTTGTGAAGGATTGACTTCCCGATAGTAGCGATTCACGACGATCTTATAAATCGAAGGAAACGGGAAAGATCATGATGGTGGTCGTCAAAAGCAAAGAGCTTGACTGACGATGAACGATGAGAATGGCATCGGAGGATCCCGTGGCTGACTTGAAAAAGGCCCGGCAGCTTCCGAAATGCCATCCATCCTCTTGGAAGATGCATCTTCCTTGAATTCTTTCGCGTTCGATGCGCCCAATAACGACAAGCTCCTTTCACTAGTACTGCATTAATGGCTGTCGAAGCTCTTAAGCTTTAAAGTGAAACGATTTGGAAGAAGACCTGCTGGCGACGTGCCTGGCATTCGCTGAGATGGTGGTGACGAGATGGTGTCGAAATGGCATGAGCTCAGCTCATCCTCTTCAAGAATCATCTCTGTGATGATGGTATGAGAAATACTGTGTGTACTTGCGCCTATTACCTACCATTCGAGAGCTCTTACGTTGTATACCGACCAGCCATCGCCATTTGTCGACGATCATGTCCGCCCAAATCGTCATTTGCGGTCGTCTCAAACGTATTCAAGTTGGACTCGCTCATGCGTGCGATTCTTCAAAGGGTCAAGCACTCGTATCTCTAAAGCTCCTCTCTGCGACCTTGCACCATCAGATTCTCCGTGGCCTCAACGAGTTGGACGATAGCGGCGCTCCCGTGGTCCACCTTCCACGGTTTGCTCTCTGATCGGCTCGAAGAAACGGCAGAAGAGATGACGAAGAATGTGGTTACCTGGTTGTAAGGAGCCCGAGAATCTTTTGCTTGACTTGGATTGGTCGGGTGGGAGGAAGGCGAGGGTGCGCTCTTCAGCTGGGAGGCTAGACGATGACGGACGTTGGACGGAGGGCTTGAACGCCTCCTCACCCCAACTCTTTTGTCGCAGATGCTTTTGACATTCTCTCGAAGCTCAGTTCCTCAAAAATCCTTAGAAGCGCGCTCCTACGTTTTCTTCAGTGAATCCAACGAAGTATCCCTCCAAGATAGAAGACGCCGTCCGTCCATCCATCCGTCCAGGCCTTGGCTTTGCCGCACCAGCTCGTGCTTTCGTCCTTCCGTACAGCCGGCACAATTCCTCGTGTGAAGGCGAGCGCTGAGCTCGTCCACGGCTTTAGAAAGCAACTCATCATGCGACGAGATGTTGGCGATGGACGGATGGAAGAGGATTTTTGCCTCGGAAAGTGTGGTTTCGGAATAGGAGCTGGGCGTTGGGCGTTGGAGATAGCGGATGAACGTATGGATCGGAAAACTGAATCGCTGAGGTGCGTTTCCCAATCCGCGATTTGCTCTCTTTCTTCGTCGATTCGTGCTTACTTACTTATTCCCCAGGCATTCCGACTCGGAGCTCAGAGTCTTCGTTTCTCGTTCCGTCATTCCGAACACCTCCATCTCCCAAATTCGATTTCGTCGCCTGTATGCGCCAGATCTGCACTCGGCGAATCTGGGTCGATGGATTCCTACATCTCCAAGTAAAATATTCAGGAAGGCGGCTGGATGGATGGGCGAAAGACGACTAGAAATGCGGAAGCCAATGCTTCGATTCCTCAGTTCCCTCGAGGTGAAGACGACGGCGTCGTCTCTTTCATTGTCGCATCTACCAATACCAATCGAACACCCAATCGACCTTCTGGTCAGACGTCTTACTGAACGTACGGAAATGCGCCTATCATCGGAATTCGCCAATTTCCGCGCCGTCTCGAGTATGGAAGGGGGCGGCCCCGGATGGGTGATGTATTCAAGGATTCCTTCAAGAGGGGATCGGATTCGGTGTCGATTATTAGAGGATTCGGTGTGAGGAAGATGCTGTCCAATCGCACGTTCCGATTCGTTTTTGTCGAGGATGATTATCTTTGAAGGATTCGGAGGACGCGAACGCGGGTATACGCGCGCTGGACGACTTTGGATGATCTTTCGCCGGCGACGACCCTCTTTCTTCTTCGAGGTTTCAACTTTCCCTCCCGACCTTGGTATCCTTTCACACTCCTTTTCGCCCCCTCTCCCGCCGACGAATTTCTTACATCGAGAACCATACCCAAGCTTTCGAAGCCTCTTGATAGGGCGGTTATACCTCAAGCTCGAAGTTCTGCGAAGGAAGTGGCGGACCAGATGCTCGTCCCCCATTCAGATTCGGAGGAGGTTCTTGCACTGTGCTCTCTTAGAGCCTCTCACTCACGATGATACAACCTGTCGAGGCAACGTTGCGCGATCTCTGGCACGGCAAACGAGGAGAGAGAGATTGAAGATTTGTTTGTGCGCGATGGTGAGATATCTCCGGGGATTCAGGCGACGGACTTCATCCCGAGGGAAGAAACGATGGACTGAGAGCCCGATTCAATCATAAACGGCCGTCTTTGATGCTCCTTCATCTTCTTCGACGCCCTAAGCTACATCTCCCGACGTCTCACTTCCAGTCACCTCCTCACCTACCAATCACTATACCACCTTTTCTTCATCAATCTCCATACGCGACGTCGTAACTCGGTACCGAGTGCTATCTTCCTTGGACTCCCGGCTCTCCCGAAACTTTCCGCCTATCTCTTAACGCTTCTCCCCATTCTGGAAGCAGCCGATTTCTTGCATTCTATGCGTTAGGCCTTGACGACGTATGATGATGATGATATCTGACGCTTCGAGCTCGAATTTCGACTCAGCGTCGCTCTCGCTCCAGACGAAGTGAAAATCGGCAGGGTGGACATGTTCTATAACATATCCGAGCCTTGATTACCTTCGGACTCGCAGGCGAATTAAGCACAAAAAAGGGGTTCGGCTCTCTCTCTCGCATGAATGGAGAAGTGGAAAATGTTTTGATGGATGGACGACGGCGAACGACGGGCGATATGATAGACTTCGATTCTTCGAAGATGAGGATTTTTCTAGTGGCGTTCTCCTCGCCTTCACCTCCCCAGAACTCGTTATCATCTTCTAAACCCACCCCCTCTCATCTTTCACCGCTTCAGACGCTACAATCCCGCAATCGAATTGTGATGCAATTCGGCGCAGGCTCTGTCAAATACTGGCCCTCTTCCACTGGCGCCTCGTTAACATGCTCCTCACATCATCCAAGCATCATATCTCAACCTTCGACGCACGCAATTCTGCGACACCTTGTTTTCGGTTGTCACCGTCCTAGAGGCATTCGATCTAAAAAGACGACGATGTCCGAAATTTCTACGTCCCTTTTCTGATGAGTGGGGATGAGTGAGGTCGACGCCCCAAACTGGAACTCAAGTCGTTCGGACGATCTTTTGTCACTTCTGGCATCAAACGTCGCTCTCTTCGCTCTATAGCGAGAGGCGCGTTTCGTTGACTCAAAAGTCAAAAAAGTCGCAGTAGAGGCGATACTCTCGGCGCATCTATGGGATGGATCCTCGTGAGATGGAGAAGGTCGTACCGTTCAACGAATGTATACGCTTTGGTTTCTAGTACATGTAAGCGCTGCATCCGAAACGCTCCTAATTCCGGTCCCAACTAAACCTCGCCTCGCCTCTCCCCAACACTCATTCTTTTCGCGAATGCGTGTTTTTGTGCCCTTTACGTCAACCCTGGTAATCCATTTGTCGCCGGAGTTGGAGTTGAGATGCTGGAATCTTCTCATTTCGTGATCTTGTCATGGAATACTGAACTGAAATAAGTGACGAGATCATGTTGTATGCTTATGATGTCGGGACTCAAGCTTTGACGAAATGGACAACAAAACGCGGGCGCGATTGGTGTCCCTCCGCAGAGCGCCCTCTCACGCCACAGAGCTACTCAAATTCTTCACGACGCCATGGTTCGTCTTCTGCGTTCACCGTCGCGTCTCGACCACGACGACCTCGAAGGATCTCGAGAATCCTAGGATGTCTGCACCTCCCCGACGCCGAAGACTTTTCCTGCGTCTCTTGGCACTCTCAGAAGAAGAATACGCGATCGGATTAAGCGCTCTCAAGGACCTTTACGAATACCGAACTTGTTGAGGTTTCGTTATTTTACGGGTACAGGAAAACGATGTCAGTGGCTGTGTTTTGCATTAGAGATGTCACGGTCACAATTAGAAAAATGTCTAATGCTCGATGCCGTGGCGGTGTCCTCGTTCTAATGACAGCATAGCCACTGTGACCGTGACATTGCGAGAACACAAACTCACCTGTTTCCATCACTCTCATGTTTCCCCACACAACATTTCACCACAAATTTTTACATGATAATTATCTCTAGAACGTTGGCTATCCATATGTCAAACAACCATGTAAATTGCGTGGGTGGATGGCAAGATATGGTGATGGAAAGACACGCCACTCAGCTGTTTTGGCGCCTTGTAAGAATTGTCTGCATAACAGAATCCTGACATGAACGATTTCACCACAAATTTTTGCACAGTTAAGATGGCACCATCTGTGGGTACAGAATGGTGTAGTTTGTGTTGCAATATGTTCTTGTTTGAATAAGTTACAGATTTGTTTTGTATTTATCTGGCAGGACATGCGCTCTGGTGCAGCCGTTGAACCGTGGGACAGTTGCTTCCACATTGGGATCAGCTGCTTCTACGGCTGCAACCACTGCTTGTATCTTGCCACAGGAGTGTCCAAAGAGCATGAAAGTTTGTAGGCAGACTGCTACAAGCTAGATACACATATATATGAAGTTTCATGGAATTCTGCCAAGAATTGCATAATGTATAGCACAATTACTTTCTTTCCCAATGCGCCCAAGCCTAGAACTAGAAGTATTGCATGAATGTACCAGTATAGCTTCAGTAAGACATATTAAACTTTTCAGGTATGCTTGCATCATATAGATACATGCCTGCTCAAAATTTGGTCCCAAACGGACATGATTTGAGGAAGTTATTAGCATTTTGGCACTGATACTCCCAAAATACCTGTGTTTCACTCAATTCTCACGGGTGTCGGTCCGAACTACACACCAAAAGACGTACAAAGCTCCGTTCTATGTAGATACACACTCTCTAAAAATTTCAACCTGAACGGTTAAGAAATGAGCGAGTTATGCCATTTCGAAGATCAAAGCAAAGCCTGCCATGCTGACATAAGCGAGCAGCGCTGAAAATGACGTCAATCGACGTGGTGAAGTAACCGAGCAC
Source organism: Schizopora paradoxa (assembly GCA_001020605.1). Classification (NCBI taxonomy): domain Eukaryota; kingdom Fungi; phylum Basidiomycota; class Agaricomycetes; order Hymenochaetales; family Schizoporaceae; genus Schizopora; species Schizopora paradoxa. Next base: position 177,201 of record KQ085894.1, read on the forward strand.
GTCGATTGACGTCATAACCAGCGCTGAGCCCGGCTATGCTTTACCCGGTCTGCCGAATTGGTCACAAATCAGCCAATCAGCCGTTTTGTGGGTTTCTGGTCTTTCTGTGCAGCTGGAAAAATAAGGAAAAATATGTACCAGGGGTTTTCGAGGCCTGGGAACTCGATTACGTTATCAGAAACACGTGATAGGTTGAAAGTTCCCACACATTCTCAAGCGTTTGACTAGTAATCTGCAGATTTCTCATGCATCTGTGGTTCTAAAAATAGCACAAAATGTACAAAAAGGTGCGCTATATACAGGTCCATATTCCCACGAAGTTTGGTTTTGATCGGATTCAAAACAAGTACAAAATAAATTCCCTACTAAAGTTCCCACACTATGTATTTTGTGTTTTAAGGCTATATATGTGCCTTTTGAGAGGGGAAAGAGTGAAACAGGGGTTTTTTGATGTCCAGGAATTCAAATATGGCATCAGATTCATATATTTACTTGCTCATTGTTCTGCTAAATCATTCCCTTAAATATCTTTGGAGAGTTTTGATAACGAATTTCATGTGTTCGAGGGGCAGGCCATCATAATGTGCAGAGGTATAGCATGCTATAGTACCATATACAAAGTATTTAACTTACACTAATACTTGTAATGTACTGACATTTGGTTACCACAGCGACTTGTATGGCACCATGGTGACTTGCATGGCACCATGGCGACCTGTATTGTATGACAGCATGGTCATATTTATATCAACAAGGCAAACAGCATAATGTCATGGTTGCAGTATACTCCAATGCATTTGAGCCAGACATTTCGATCCACCGAAGGACCGTGCCCAAACATTAGTCTATTTTGTGCTACATTTTGCCCATTTGAGCACAACTTTGGCCTGGCCATCCAACCATTACATGTTACAGGCCCCTGATCAGCAACCCAACTGGGCCTTCAATTTCTGTTACTATTACAGTTGCAACAGTACATCTTGGCACGGTAATAGTAGGTTCTATTAACAATTTATCAAGCATAATATGATGTACATTGTAAATGTGTGAGTGTGTTGATCAGAGATCACCAAGTAGCTGGTAAACTGTTTCTCAGGAGCGTGCACTCCATACAGCGGTATTCGTACACTGCCAGCCACAGGCTTGGCCCACTACTCTAAGTATGGATATCGAGGAGGACGGCGACAGCGACGGCGGGGCGACGAAGATCTTGAGCGAAGAAGAAGAACTCGTGATGGAAGGGCGCAAAGTCGGAGTCAAGGAAGTCAAAGCGTGGATGAAAGGTCGTTTTCGCAATCTTAGATCGGGCGATGTCGACAAGGTACGTTCTGATGTCATTCAGATTCCCTTCAAGTAACTGAATGTCTTTCTGTCCTCTTGGCACATGTAGGTTCTGCGTCTGTTCTCGGATACAGGAAATGACGTCCTTTCTGGGGGTCAGTTTCTAGCAGCATTACAGATTACAATGCACCTTCAAACCGGCGAAGGCGTTGTCGAGGCAAACGCCTTCATTCAAGGTGGGTGTTTCCAACGTTCTTTCATCCACTTTTGTTGTCGAGCATTATTGGAGAGCCACGTCGCTCATTGCCGTCATTTTCTCTTTCTTGCATTCTATTGGTTTAACGCTGATCTTCACTTTCCTCGATAATGTAGTTCGCAATCCGGATCGACATTTGTTCCCTGGGTTTGCGTCCTCGAACAATCCAACTTCGAACCAAACTCGTGAAGCTTCGGCGCTAATGGGAACAAACACAATTGCAACTGCACCGCGCAATCCGCATTCAAACTCCCAAAGCCACGAAGGGGGGCCCGTTCCGGGATCGAGCTTCGGCGACAGGGAGGCGCCGCGCATCACTGCATCTCGCTCTATTCAAGAAAATGCAGATACGATCGTAGCAACCAGGTCTAGCGTCACTCAGCCGGCGAGCCTCCCTTCGATGCCGGATACTCGCCTCCTGCGGAGCGGTCAGAACTCAGCAAAGTCAGGTTCAAGCCGCGGGCTCGGAAGTGAAGAAAATCCGAACGACACAGCACGGCCTCCGACTAAGAGGATAAGACTCGAAGATACTTCGAAAGAAAATGTGCATGGGCCGAACGACGAATTCAAGGATGAGGTGGTCCACAGTAAGAAGTGTTCGACTTGTACACAAAAGAAGGTCGATGTCTGCTCCGGACGCCCCGGTTCCCCATGCAAAACCTGTCTTAAATCGAAGCTCAAGTGTGATCACACGAAGAAAAATCAACATAGGTGAGATAAATTAGCTCAGTTATGGCTTGAATTGTGCTCACCGTTCCTAAATGCACGATCCAAAGCTCCTCAGAGCACAATGACGGCACCGCAGGCCGCGACCCGAAGGCGTCAAGGTCCTCACATACGAAGAAGATAAGGACAACCGACTCTGAACCGGAAATCCCGAGTTGGTACGAGAAAAAGGCACTCGGACTAGCTTCGCCGACTCCGGAGGATCGCAAGGGGCATGCAGAGCTTGAGGCTCGTGAACATTTTCTCTGTGCAGTTGAGAATTACAACAGCTTCAATGGCACCTCATCAACTAGAAAGGAAGCTGCGTTCAAAGTCATGAATACCCACGCAAAGGAGCTTATGGGATATAGGATGGAACGGAAAGAGCAGGAAAGGCGAAACGTATAAGCAGCGGGGAGGAAGAAGAAAGTAGAGCGCCAACGAAACTTGCGTAGGACTTGGTACGTGCAAATGTTTGTTCAAATCGTAGTTGTCCTGTCAATCAGAGACGAGTATGTTCGATATGTATATATGACTACGCATTCCGTCGCGGTATTATCTTTACTAGTTGTGATGCGGATACTCACTGCAGGCATGCCAGTGTATAAAACAGTTATTCCGATTTATCGACCACGTTCCCCGGTGTACTATATCACCCTTCCTCCTCCTCCTCCTGGTTCTGAATTTCGAACTCGACGTTTTCCGTTGTTATCGTCCTACTTCATATCTACTTTGCGTTCCAAGCTCAGATCGGACGACCTCGGGGTACACGTGGTGTGAATTTCCGCGTTTTGCCGAGCATTTTCGTCGTGCGTCTCTCGACTTTTCGTTTCTTCATCTCACAACCGCCCGGGAAGGGCCTTGGATTGCAGATCGCTCTGAGACGGATGTCAACGACTCCTACTAAACGACCTGCTCTTCACGCTTAACGACGACACGGCGCTTTGATGTCTCTACCGACTTTCAACAACGTCGACGCGTTGAGCTTGAATCATCTTCACTGCGATGTCGACGCGTTCTGTCCTGCTCGTGTTCAGTTCTATTTGATAAACCTTGACGGGTATCTTTGCTAGGCAATAATATGAGGTGAAGTATTTTCGGCTCTTTACATTTCGACATTGCTCATCTCAACGCCAGGCTGATCTCACACTCCAGTCGTGCATCATTCGCTTACGAAACTCAGATTGTCCAAGTTCTTCGCTTCTCCAGGAGGGCTACGTTAGTCGGATGGACTCTCGAAAGAATACTCGGGAACACGCTAAGACAAATGTGAGATAAGCTGCTTGTGCCTCGCCGCTCCTCATTCATCACCAGAACTGCTTCCGCTGGACGGCTCTTCACAAACTCGACGACGAATCGCTCTATAGCATTGAATCCGTTCAATGTGGCACATATACTCTAAAAGTAGTTTGGACATACTAGCAAGATACGCGAATTAGATGGAACTGAGATCTGGAGCAGAGAAAGACGAGGATGCGGGATGCGGGATGTGGAAATTTGCGTGTGCGTTCCTTCGAGTTTATCGTCTTTCTAACCGTCCATTCATCCCATTTACCCGTAGCTTTAATTTCTTCCAACGATTCAACGAGCGACAGTCGTTCGAAAATCGCTCGTTCAACTCAAATGTCGCATGCAGACCTCCCGTCGACTCGTCTCATCAGGGACAATTAACGACTGTACATCCTTCAACTGTCAACTCCCTTCCCATCGCCTCCTCAAAGCCTGGCTGGCGTTATGAATCAGAGAGAGATATGCAAAGGAGATTAAGACGACGACTCACCGATTGTCTATACGCCATTCGCGAATAAATAGGTCCCGAAATGGGACGCACCGAGTGGTTGAGATATAACAACGGAACGAGGAAGCTTCGAGCTGTGGAATTCATTCAGGAAGAGAGAAAGTATGATTGGGCGGATGAGGAATGTTCCGTATGGATGAATTAAACATGTCGGAAGGCTGAAGTTGCAGAGGTGCGTGCGTATATTCTAGTTTCCGTATTCACTTCTCTCACTTCTTGACGGATCGTCATAATATGTACCTCAGATGATCCACTTCGGTACATGGGGATGTTCACTGACGATCCGTCACGATTGGACCTTATCAATCGTGTCTTCCGCATAAATTCACGTTCATCCCTCAGGTTCGTCTTCGATTCCTGCTCCGTTTCCCGTTTCCCCAATTTTTCTCTGAGCGCGATCCTTCCATGCTCAGGCTATCTACGCTATTCTGATAGATCGATCGGACGCAGCGGCGGAAAGGAGAAGAAAAGTCGGGGATCGTCCATAGCGTCGTTTGGACGACGAAGTGTCAAAGAGGCGGATTGTTTCGTGATACACTCGGACGTGCGTGATATTTCTTTTTAGTGTTTGAGTGGCCTGAATTATCAAACACCTATATTAGGCCGTCCGTAACTCAAGCATTCGATAACAAAGAGCTTCAATAACGGCAAGAACGAGAGGGCGTGTTCGCTTTCGCGCGTCTCTGAATGATGGTGCGCACGAATCATTGTGAGCTTCAAAGGTCCTTCTCCTACATGTCCGGCTCTCCCTTTTTCAAGCATATCTCCCGTCGCCAACTTTTCGGGTACCATGCGGATTTCCTCTTTGTTTGATCGCTTTTCTTGCTCACCTTCCCTAAGAGAAATTAAATGGCGACGGCGGCGCGCACCTCCCGTTCATCCTAGATTGACCATACTACTCGCTTTCGCTGCGTTCTTATTCATATCTTCCATTTCCTCCCTACCTTTCCTCTTCCTCATTCCGATTCTAATTGCCTCGTCATTTTTTCCCCGCGACTACGTCGTTCTCAAGCGAGATTCTATCATTAACTTCTATTGTCAACCTCCAGTATCTCAACGCTACATGGAGCTGCGTTGTTCGTACACGTGTAAATTCTGTATGATCCTTCATATTACTCATCGTCCAGAATCCCATTTATCACGCTTTTCTCGACGCTGGGCGTCGTCTCACGCCACAGCAGTTTCGAGATCCTTCACGACGCCAGCAGCGCTGCGCCCACCATCTTATCCGCAACGATCATGTTCTCAGTCTCCCGACAGCGTCGCTTGTTCCTTCGCTTGTCAGCGCTAACTGACGACGAATACGCGGTCTGTCTCTGCGCTCTCAAGGATATACTCGACATTCAAGACACGAGCAGCGGCGGCGGCTACGATATGAAGACCATGAGCGAGACGGAGGAACTTGCTTTAGAAGGGCGCGAGGTTGGAATCAAAGAGGTTCGGGCGTGGATGAAGGGTCGGTTTCACGACGTCGAGCTGGGCGACATCGACAAGGTACGTTCTTTTTCAATGAACTTCTTCTATGGAATCCAATCATCACTTTCAACTCGACAGACTCTCCATTTATTCTCCGGATTTCTTGAGAGCACCAACCACCTTTCCGGAGGCCAGTTCTTGGCAGCACTGCGCATCGTAATGCATGTGCGAAACGGCCGCGATGTACAGGAAGAAAATGCCTTTGCCCAAGGTGAGTTTCTTCGCCTTCTTTTTATCGATCCTTTGCACTTCTGCTCGAGAAATGAATTGGGGAGCACCGTTTCCCACTTCAATTCGATTTTGGGAATCTCTCAAGTCGATCGAATTCTGTGTTCTAACGTCACTCTTCCCCACAACATAGTCTTCGAGCCTCGTCGTAATTTTCCATTCCGTGTTCCTTCAGCCACAGTTTCAAGTGGTGGCGCTCCTATACACCGTACCACGGTACTGAAGCCGTTGCCAAAAAACGAGCTGAATATCGAGAATTCTAAACGGCATGGAAGCTCGCCTGGAGTCAAGCTTGCTGCGTCTTCGGGTTCTGCTCAAGCAAGTTCCCAAACTATATCAACAAGACCTCAAGCTACCGGTGTCGTAATCGATCTGACGGATTCTCCTCCTACGGCGGACTCAAGTCTCCCGCCAAACAATCCTTCTCGCGTAACTTCTACTGGGCCTGAGCCGCTTGGATCAAATGAGGATCTTCGAGAACAGCCAGGAAGCCCGCCGATGCCGATCGTGAAAAAGAAGAAGCCTAGTGACCGCGAAAGTATCGACGAGGAAAATCATACTGCCAAAGAACGTCCCGATAAAGCGATTATCACGAAGAAGGTAGCTCCCGAGAACGACGTGATAATTCACGTCGGGAAGTGCGCGGCTTGTGTTGAGAAGAGCAAAGACATCTGCTTCGGTCGACGTGGATTTGCGTGCGATGAATGTCGCGACTCAAAGTTGAGTTGTAAATTTGCACGATATGACGGGCAGAGGTAAGCGATAATAACTCGAGAATGACTTCCTTCCTATATTGACGTTTCTCTTTATAGCGCTATATCTCAGAATACGTCCTCCGCACATAATAAGAGCATCCCAAGCCGCAACAAAAGCCTTTTCAAGGCGAGACGCGCAAGAAATAAAAAGAAGATTGATATGAAATCTAAGATACCGAGCTGGTTCGAGCGGCGAGCCCTTGGACTATCCTCGCCTACCCCGGAGAATCGAAAAGCGCCAGCTGAAGTCGAGGCATTGGAGCACTTCCACTGCGCAGTCGAAAATTACAATAACATGAAATTCGACAATACTTCAACGGTTCGTGAGGCGGCTGCCTCAAAATTGATGAATACACACGCGAAAGAGGTCGTGGGCTTCAGGCTGGAAAGAAAAGAAAAGGAGAGAAAAGAGAATGAGAAGAAAGCAAAATCGGAACAACTCGAAAAGAAGTGACTGCAGTAAACTAGTGCTTCGCCTGTAAACAAGACATGAACATGAACGCAAAAATTGTATTAGTTTCGCATGTAACATCTGCAGTATTAGCTACTCAAATGTACGTCTACTCGCTAGAACTGCGACCACCAGTCGTACTATGTCCTTGCTGAGATGTGGTGATCAGCGCGCGCATACGATGAAGTTCAGACTGTTGTTTGGCTACAAGAATTTGAGTACTACGCAATTCTTCCTCCAAAACTTGAATTCTGATTTCATTACATGTACCCCAAGCATGTGCATCATCCTCGGTGAAATTTCCACAAATATCCGACGCATCTGATGCGTCCTTCTTCATGAACATGGTTTCCTCGGGGAATTCGTTCGCAAGACTAAGCAATGGTGATTCTTGCCCAGAGTTCTCCGAATTCAGAGTAGAGTCGTCCCAGTCGGTATAGCATCCACTTTCGAAGTCAGAATTTGAGTCGGCGGATAATGAAAACTCGACAGGTTCCTCAGCTATGCCATCGGTCTCGCCGCAACATCTTTTCGACACAAACTCTTCTCTCTGAGATTCGTGAAAAGGCGACCCTTCTAGATTGACTCTGCGAGTTGCTCGGTGAAGCATGTCGGAGCGTACTCGCTCAGTATCGCATGAGTTCGAAGTCTTCAAAAGGGTAGCTAAAACTGCGTCCAATCGATCGAATTTATGCTGAATACTGAGATCTCTTGAGATCTCAGGGTCCTTCTCTGGCCAGAATGCGAGCCAGTGTAAAGGTCCGGTCGCGTCCATGGCGTCCTTTGGAATGCTAGGAAATGGTGCTCGCACATCGGATGGATCGTGTCGGAGACATAGAACGCATATATGGGTAGTTGTATAGATATTACCATCCGGTTCTTCATTTTCGACCAAAGTCTGTCCGGCCGCGACAGCGGCGAAGAAGTAATGCGGGTTGCGATGATAATCGGCAACGAAAAGAGGCTCTCCCGATGAAGCATCCTTCCCCGCCAACAAAGGATAATGGCCATTCGGATCGAAAGGCTGGTCGCCGGTTAGGTGGTGATACATCGCCATGTTCTCGCCAATGAACATGACGTCTATGGTGAGATGTTCGCTTCCGTATCTCCTCAGTAACTTCGCGAGATCCATATCCCATTCGGCGTCGCTGTGATGGCTGAATATGAGCGAAAAAAATTATAGTGGAAGAACGCAGGACGTACACGATATGAATTTTATTGTTCGTCTTCAAACGAACGAGACAGCGTCCGCGGCAATGCCGAAAATACCCTCCCTCAACATCGTTCAGATATTTCAATACCCGCGGAGGAAAATAGAAACGCGTCCAGTCCGACGAGTATTTCGTAGTCTTCTGGATCGCGTACTTGCAATAGCGATCAATTGACATGAATCTCGCAATGAGGCACTTCGCCAGCGCTTTCGCGTCGACGGTTTTTCTGTAAAGATTTGATTCAGCACGAATACGAGGAACGAGAAGGAAAGTAGACACTTACGCGTCTGCGAAGGTCGACATCAACTTATCGGTCCAAAACGTCAGTTTCGAGCTGGTAGAATATTGCGATCTCGAAGTGGGCGAGTCGTCGTCCAGGAGGGCGGTGTGGAGCTCCTCCAATTCAATGGCGTTTAATGACCGATAGATATGCGTCAGTTGGCAATATATGATGCAAGCCTCGCTGATCAAGACCGTCAACTTGAGCCTTCTTCGAGTCCCCGCGTCCATCCCACCCCGGACGAAAGCCAGCTGCACTTGCGCGTCTTCCGTACCCGAGAGTTCTTGAAGGAAGGCAGCACACAAGGAGCGACACCATCTTGCATCGAGGTTCCAATTTGAGACTTCGGTGATCGCGATCGTCTCATCTTCGACCACGTATTCGATCGACGGCGCCCTCAACAAGTTTTCAAATATCTGCGTATCCTGCAAGTTCCTTTAATCACTATATGAATATACTCAGTTTCTTACGAATAGGAAGAATTGCGCACCTGATAAATATTCTTGCCAAGCTCGGTAGTCTTCGTCTTCCAGTTTGGTCCACATGGCCCTCGGGGTCATAGAATATTAGTTGGTCGAAGCCACAAATGCAGGAATCGAAAGTCGGCCATTCGATTCCCTTAGAAGTTTCGCCGGCGATATCCATGTAGAATTGCCAAAGTTCTGAGCAAAGGTGCTGCAACGCGTTGGCGACCCAAAAGCGCTCCCCAGGCGGCAAAGCAAGTCTCAAGACATGCGCGAGATAACGTGCGGCTAAGAACGATACTTCAGGATGCCTTGCATGGAGTAGAAAAACAAATAAGTCTTACAGGAACGCTTTTACTTGGCTGGGACATACCTCAAGGAGGTGAAGAGCGATTCGCGGATTGATTTCAGAGTAGGATAAAGCTCTTCGTCCGTCTTGTTGCAAGATACTTGAATGACGTCGGACCAAATTCCGTGGATGCGCGCGTACTGGATGGAACCAAGTGCTTTGATTGTCGATATGATGAGATCTGGCTCTTTGTATTTGGGTAACAGACCCGAGAGATCGCACTCGGCGAGTGTCGTACGGATGAGCGGGTCCTCGATAGTGAGATCGATCATTTCATCTAACGCTGCGAGCTGCGTCGACGAGACTTTGGATCTTGAAACTCATCAGATATTCTTGACATATTAGAGAGCAGACGACACACCTCATGCACGCCAATAATTTCTTGCATGATTTAACTAATTTTCTCCTGTCGATGTCGCTCAATTCGAAATTCGAATGCTTGTGTCTTTCGATGATACCCCGCTCATCATGACGGCACAATCTGCGGACGTCCTGCGCGACTTTGAAGGGATCGTAGCCGATGTTCCTGACTCTGTTCCTGATTTCTCTCTCAAGCCTTTCGCCGAGCCAGTCGAAAAGGAGACCGACGATACGACCTGGTCCGGGAAGATTGGGAGCGGTCGCATTGCTGTCGATCGAATCCGTCCTAATGAGTTCGAAAGTCGCGTTGGGGGACATGCTGGTAATGTCCCAGTAAAGGCTACACATGTGCAAAGCGAGGTCTCTTTAAGAAGTAATCCAGCATAAGATTGTGATAGGAGGCGAGTAGGTGACATCACGTCGCAGTAAAGCCAATGACATCGGAAGGCGCACAGCACCTTGTCCATCATGAGAGTCGAGTGAAGCTTGTATGATTGTTGACCTCTTATCGGTTTCTAGAGTACCTCCACAGTCTTCGAGATCTCGCATATTTTCCGCGATATAATGCTGAAAGCTTGACTCGACAGTGTTCCCGCTTGAGGACGTGAAGTCAGTCCTTTGGTATTAGTCTACGAAGGCGACGCGCATTAGAGCAATCGACTCGCAGTAATCCATTTGAAACGTCGTCAGACGGCGGACGTTGAACGCATCGCACTGATTGTACGGAGGCACGCTAATACTGAGTTTGATGATAAAGTCATCTCTTGATAAATTCGCCTGCGATGGACCCAAGCCCGAAGAGGAATTGCCGTTGCCAACCTTCTCGCAAAGTATTCAATGTGCAGCAGCTCCAACGGCGAAATGCACAGCACCGTGAGTTTGATCCACAAGCGCATGATTATAAAGCTATTGGAAAGACTAAAATCATTAACGAAAGAGATATCATAATGGCGAACTGCACCACAGGCAAGTCACGACGTACCAGGTGCAACGAGCGAGATGCAATCGATGGGCAAGGCCCGCGAGTGCTGGATACCGATAACGCAGCACCCTTTCTGGCAAAGTTCTTCAAGATACCTACTATGCGGCGGAACGTCATTCGCGGGCCATGACTCGGATAAGATCGCATATAACGGACGAACCATGAAGCCTTATATCACTTCTCCAGGAAATCAAGATTCCACGTAAACTATATCGAATCTGCTCGAATGATTGCTCCAAGAAAGAGAATTTGATCTTGCGGTATCTGAAATCCGCGATTGTGGAAGAATCTCGAGGGATTGGCACTTGCGCCCCGTTCAACCACCATCTATCTGTCTATCGCGTCGAAGCAAACCTCCTTAGAGTAGATGCATTGAAAGGAAAAGACTTTTGACACGTACGTTAAGGCCATATACACCGAAATAAAGTCTGATCTTGACGCCGAATCATTGCATGTTGCTGATGTTCTTCTCCGAGCCTGTTCTGACCACAGCGCGAACGTCGTCCGAGTTAGCAAAGAGACGCGACGACTAAGTTGCAGATCTATCGTGAATTTATTTGAAGTTCAGGTCGACTTCATACGGAAAACTTGAAGTTGCCTCTTACCATGCGAGGAAAATTACTCGAGGGAAGGCCGCGACGATGGACGTCGTCGATGAGGGCAACCAACCTGGGCAAACCGTGGCCATGGTCGCATGGCTTCTCGGCAAACCGCCGTCGGACCGTTTCAACGACGACGACGACAACAACAACATCGACGACAACAGCGAAAGAGTCTCTTCTACCTATATCCTCAACTTCGCCGGCCTGACTTCCGTGTGGTGACGATGGATTCGAGAGTCTCTCCACGATATTTGGGTGCAATTCAGCGTTCGAGGTTTATGTGAGGATGGTTCGTGAAGGGAAACCCGGCAACATCGTTCATGTCCTGTAAGCTTTCATCCTATATCCACAAGAGCTTGCAGTAATTTGAATGGCCTATATAGAGTCGACGGACGAAGAGTGTAGGAATCGGGGTTTGGTGGAGAGGTGCAAGTGAGGGCGGTCAAGAGGCGTCGCTCGACGACGAGCGTGGTCTGCTGGATTCAGTGAGTCCATTGCCGACGTAATTGTCATTTCGACGCTGAAGTTACGATGGGATTCTGCTTGATTTTACCTCGAAAACTCTATCGGTTGTCCAAAGAATGACTGCCCCATGCGTTGGGAAAGAACGACGTTGAAGAATTGGCAACAGCGTCGGTCGCCGGTCGCCAGGGGCTCACCTTCAGATCCTTCAATGTAAGAGAATCTAAAATCTGCCTACCAACTTCCGAGAAAGCGCCTTTTGCGAACTTGGTGGATGAACAGAGCTTATAGAAATTCATTCGGGTACGCAACAAGCATTCCTGTTATCGTTCTTCATATCCGACTCATACTTTCGAAATAGCTCGTCTCATCACACGAAATGATGCAAAGTGTCCAGAATCCGTCGGTCTTCCGCGAGTGAAGATAATGTTTTATTTATGCGCGGATACGGAAAGAGCGTCTCAATGACAGTTTTCAAGCTGTGAACTTCGAGGTGTGTCGCCATGATCATCTTTCGCTCAACATCTCCAACTAAATCTCCTCATCTCCATCACTCTAGCTTCCAGCGTACATGGCCTTCTTTCGAGACTCCGAGTCATTAAAATATTTCAATGATAAATTTCGCCGCCGAAGTTCTTCGGGAACCTTCGTGCAGCATCACGTTCCACTTCTCCAAGAACACCTTTTCCGTTGCCCATCCTTGAAGTCAGTGTGAATGCTCAATCTATCAACGAATTACTGGATATGACATATTAATCGATAGGACGTTATATCCAGGAAGACCAGGATGCATTTACTTCGAATTTCGTACTTCGAGTAATTCAGAGGTGTTGTTGGTAATACATGGTACATGTCAAATCAAATTTGTTGCCTTCTTGTGTTGAATTGTAATTTTAGCGCTATCCCGGTGAACTTGATAAGGAGGATACGCTCTTCTAATGACAAGGCTTTCGGTGAGCTTCATGAAAGTTAGCTGCGACGAAACTTCACGTACGATATCCTTCTTTCCAACGTAAATTTCTCCTTCTCGACCCCCCTACTCCCGCATCAAGGTCTACGTCTCTCAAGCTCAAGCTGTCCGGTGTCTTCGAGGATATATCGCTAATAAATTTGCTCTTCTCATCTTGGAAGCAGATTCCAATCACAATCATCTTCTATGTTTTGGTCGACTTCTACGTATATATGCATCTGAATACGCTCCTCGTCCCCAAAGCGATGATCATCCCATTATCTTCGTCTCGAGTGCACCTCACAGGATGAGAGTAAGGCTTCTATCCGGAAGATAGGATCTCACTCGAAGGGACTTCAAAATCTTAATATCAACATTTATGGAACCATCCTATTGCGAACAATGACTTCGGCGACTCGTGGTGAGGTTAGATGATCAAATTTGAGTTGCCATCTGACCTTTTTTTCTTTCTTCAAAGGTATTAAACTTTTGGAACCATCTTCCCGTCGAAAGTACGTGCAGAGGAGTATTTTCCGTGTCGCGTCGGGCTAATCATTTTCCTCTTGTTTGCTGACAGCGCGAGAATGAGGCGAAGCTTCAGAATCCTTCGGTCGGTTGTACTCCGGAAGTAGTCTAACGTTTCATATATGCGATATGATGATGATGCCAGGTCAGCTCTACGGTTGATAAATTGAGACATTAGTAGAGGTTATGTCGCTGCTCGCGCCGACTCTGGTACCGATTCTCGCAAAGATCCTCGAAATCAGAATCGAATGGAAGTCGTAGTCACTCCGCATCAAGCTCTTTCGAGCGCCGTTTCTGCGCGTCCTCCCTCGAATGATCAAGAATCAACCCGCACGGGAATCGATCGCATTCGAAAGTCGACTTCAGAAGTCGCTCGGAAGCCGCTCTGAGGTGAACATAAATTTGAGCTTAGTGACTTACTAAATTTTATATCGATAATGATTTTCTGACGCATGAATCTCCTATACCTGTAGCAAATGTTGTGATCTCTATGATGAATGCTGGGGCTTTCACGCCGATACAGTTATTCGATGTTTCGACAAGGAGATGCGTAAGATATTCGTGAGCTATATAAAGCATTTGACATGCAGTGTTGACTTGGAAATTCTGACACGATCTACAGAACTTAGATTGTAAATGGGAATAATTCATGTGCGTCTTCTCTGTGGCGTGATATTGATGGTGATACTCAGAGCTTCTCGTATATGCGGATATCACTGTTGGAATCCCAGCTACATCCAACACCTACGATCTCCGCCAGCAAATCCTCTCACCACATATACAGTATGTTTCATGCTCAGCATTTAAAACTGCAGCGCGCCATGACAGTGAGACGCCGAGTACTAAACATCCCCGAAACTTGCGCACGTATCCGCTGTAATGTCACTATCGAAGGAGGACTTGCAGGTGTTGCGAAATTTGCAATTCGTGAAGGTGACTATTACTAGCATTTGCATTCGAAAGCTACACTAATCATCTCATTCTTTGTCAGCTTTTCAATGGTCAGTAGATAACAAAGAACTCTCGGCGACGAGTTCTCATCGCACGGTTTCACTGTTCAGTGGCTTTCTATGCGCTCATGGTGGGTCACATTATAAAGTAAAAGGGATACCTGTGATTGAGACTACTAACAACTGCAAACACGCTTAGATATATGACTACGTTGTCTCCCTTTCGGACGAAGTGAGCCACTTTATTCATAAAGGGTTATGCTTTCTACTAGGATGCCAAATACATTTATCAATGTTTTTTTTTGAAGATCAATTTCATATGGCCGGGAGAATGGCGTTTAGGGAAAACACTCTACGTGATTAACCGATACTTGGTCTTTGTTGATCCCGCCGTTACCTTGATGTGTACGAACGGCCCATTTGTGCGGCAAACTCTCAAATACTCATCGCGAGATTTCATAGATCTCTTTGGAACAAACACGAACGTGCAGGTCAGTGAATTACGATGTAAAATAACCTTGAATCACAACGGAAACGGTATCCGTATCTACAGACATGTAACGGGCTCGCCTCTGCTATAGTATGTGAGTGCAGTATTACTCGACTGGCTTCAAACGCAAGCAACCAAGCGATGATCTCATTATCGTTTGCTCATTTTTACTCACAAATTAGGGCTCGCGGTGATCGGCAGCCAAATTTCGCAGTGTAAGCAGTGTTCTATTGAGTTCCAGCATCGCAAGTATCTCCGAAAGTCTCAATACTTACATATGCATAGTGATTCTATCCATGCGCACATATGCAATCTGGGGGAAATCGCTCACAGTCCTGAGCATCCTCCTAACAATTCATGTTGTATGTGACTCCTTTCGAATTGATCCATATAATCTACTGATGAATCGAATATACATGTAATTTGATATAGGCACTGCTCGTCTCTGAAGCGATGACAATTCGTTCGTTTTTGAAAACTTTTAAATGTGAGTTGTTATGTGCTTCATATACAAATGTTGGATTCGTGAGCAGCTAAGTGTAATACTCAGACGGTCATTCTCTCGCAAACATAGCTATCGCATGCACGCCTATTTCAAGCAAATCGCATGTTTGGATAGCATACCTTTTTATCGTTGTTTTGGAACTGAGTGAGTATCCATTCCCAACTTACGGTAACATAACCTTAAATCTCTATTAGCTATCGTAATTCTGACAATCTACAAGGCTTACGCAACATGTGGGTTGAGTTCTTATCCTCTTGATTACCTGGCTCAACTCGCTACAAATCGTTTTGTAGGGCATCGGGGCATAAGCGCTCTGACAATCACTCTTTATCGAGATGGTTTGCGATTTAATAGTTTATCGAACAATTACATCGCTAAATTCCCGACAGCAATCATGTGTTTTTGCTTATTATTTGGTATGTGTATAGCATCTGTATTCTTTATCCAATCTAAGAGTCTCTTTTCAGTCATGTCGATTGTGAACGAAGTATTACAGGCCGATCCGTCATTAGTAAGTCGACACTTTACTCAGCGTCGAAATTGCTACTACAACGTACATGCCCAACATATTCTTGTAGGCGATTTTCTATGACCTTTTTACCGAGTACGTCTTCGGTTCCTCGTTGTAAGAGAATCTGTTGACATCATCTATGCTCTTGATATTCCATGGGCACGTGCAGACCACAGAGAATAATGCAAGCCATACTCTCCGGGAAGATCATTCTTCATTTGCGGAGAGAAACATTGTGTTCTCAGCAGACTCAGGGAGATGGTAGCGTCACATTACCGCAACGCACGTTTATTTCGGAATTCCAAGGTCCAGAGGCAGCCCAGACGATGGACAATAACTTCGAATTAATAGATCGTCACGAGTAACTTCTTTGTAGATTTTCTCTCTTTTTGGTATCGATTATAGCTGCTGTACCGCGTTTTTAAGTTGTATCACTGGCACACATTTGGATTTGAACGAGACACGCTTGTCTTGCGATCGTATTGCTCAGCTCATGAAGAAGCGGCGCATTATATAGCCAAGTTGGCGGTCGGCGAGGTTTGTCCATATCACACCACGAAATCATTGCTCCGTACAACGACGTTTCGAGAGTTGATAAAGGTATCATATGAGTGTATTGGAGGTTCACGATGAACTTGAAGGTGAAGGAAAATGTCACGGAGACAACACGTGGCCGCGGCATTGCCCGGGCCGCGCGACGAAAGCGACGACGACGACGACGACACCACGACAGCCATCGCATTCCTCACGACCATCAACACCCGCTAATTGTCGCTATATGTTTGCTTCTCCATATATATACAAACGAAACTTTGGACCGTCTTTAGTTCGCAAATTCTACATGGCACGCGCGCTGGCAGACCAACAATCGTCACGTCGGAGGTTGGTCGAACTTGGTTCACCGTCGGCTACTGCTGCTGCTGCGTTCTATGCTTTGCTTACGCGGCGTCTTCAAGGGTTGGAAAGAGGATATACAGTCAGTTTGGTAAAGGTTTAGCTGGCGAAATGGGAGGATCGTGCCCCAGCTAGATGATTAGGGATGTCGCGTCGTCGGTGCGTAAATGTACTTCAAGTTGCTGTAATAGCTTTATGTTGACCATCTTCAACCAGCATTACGCTCCCATACCTCGCCCCTTTGCACTAAAATTCTTTAATTTGGTCTTAGGAGAAAGGCGAAGGCCACAGGTCGATGAAATTGCGTCCTTGGTCGTCCTGTGGCGCGCCAACTCGTTACCAGTCCGATTCGTAATCCTCACGGCATTCAAACAAACAGCACTCAGACTCCAATATCTCGATCGAAATGCTTCATACTCTTATCCCGTCGAAAATCTGAAGCCAGCGAAGGAAAAGGTTGACCTGGTGAAGAACGCGGTTCGGATGAGGGGCTATGGAGAGGCTGTATATTCCTGGTATGCTACAGTTTGATTTTGACAGGAATCACGACATTGATATTGGACTCGTAGCGCCGTTGTCGAAGTCCTTTTCCGGAAAACGTGGCGTGATTGGTATTTCAAAAGAACGCGCAAGGTATGTATTCCACACCTCGCAGCGTCTTTCATTCGCAGCTAATTTCAACATTTATCAAGACATTCATATCTACGAGATTTTCACTGTACATGACGCAATAACATCATATTGTTAGTTGCTTTCAGACTTCTCCCTTCCATTCGCTCAATGCTAAACTATCGACCTCGCAGTTCGCCAAAATCGCAGGTGGGTATCGCTCTCCTTGGACGTCCGCCGCTTCCACGAGGCTGCGAATTGCTTTCACATCTTCGGCGGATAACGGAAGCTCAGCGCCTTTCGCGTTATCTTCAAGGCGTTCGATCGTACGACACCCTGGGATCGGGATGACTTCAGGCGAGGTAAGTTGAGACATTCATCAGTACCTGAAGCTGTATGAATAACGCTGCGCTTACAGGTCGAATGCTCCGCGAGGATCCACGCTAAGGACACCTGGCTAGAGCTCGCTCCGTACTTCTCGCCTATGGCCTTAATCTTGTCCGTCAATTCGATGTTCTTGGGGAAACTTTCCTCCGAAAAGCGAGGGAGAAACAGTCGAATATCATCCTGGGCAAAGTCTGCACGGGATCGGAATCTGATCATCGGCATGTCAATACGCATTTCCAGAGCTCTCTATCATGGAAAGCTGCGAAGATGAAACGTACCTTCCACTGACCAGCCCACGTCCCAGCGGGCTATACGCAACGATTCCGACCCCAAGCTTCTCCGCCTCCTCAGCAAAACCTCTTTTCTCCACGAAGAGCTCGAATGGACCGAATTCCATCTGTGCAGTGATGACCTTCTCACCAACGACCTTCACGGCCTTTGCGCGCTTCAGGGTATCCGCGCTACATTCACTCAACCCAATCCACTTTATCTTCCCGTTTTCGACGAACTCTCTCAAGGCCTCCAACACAATCTCAATAGGGACGGTCGTATCGACTCGGTGCTGGTAGTAGAGATCGACGTAATCCGTCTGAAGGTTTTTCAAAGAACGCGCGAAGGCGCGCTTAATGTAGGACGGCTTGGAGATCGGCCCGCCGCTTATCGAGGCTAGTGAGTGTGCCTCGGGGTCGCGCGCCCCGAACTTCGTCGCAAGGAAGACGTCCTTACGACGTCCAGTCGAGGCGAACCATTTTCCCAGCTCTTCTTCGGCTACGGAAGAGATACATCACGTTAGTATGATTATCGAGTTCACCAAATTCAAGATGACTTACAGCTTCCATAGATATCAGCGCAATCCCAGAAGGTCATTCCTCGATCGGCAGCGTAGGTCAAGAGCTCTTGAGCATTACCCTCCGTCGGACCGTAATAAGCTCCAATTCCTTGTTTTTCGTCAAATGCTACTCGGATCGACCAAAGAAATCAACGACAAACTCACCCATCGTCCCCAATCCGATCGCACTCACAAGCGGCCCATTTTTTCCCAATTGACGCTTCGGGATCATCTTCATTTTCTAAGGGTTATTCTGGAGGTCGAGGTGGGAGGAGTATTTGGAAGTCGACTCGGAGACGAGGTCCTTTATACCCTTCAAGACCTCGCTAAGCGCTCTGCGAGAAAAGAAGTTCCGCTTCTAAATGTCTCGACGGCACATTAGTTCGCGTCGACGCGTCCCTTCGGCGTACCTCGTGTCCTGACATGCTCTTGCGGGAAGGGCTATTCCCGTTACGATTGGCCCGTCGCTGGACTCTCACCAGTATTTACAAACGTCTTTCATGTAATTCCGTCTGAAAGAATGCAACGTGAGTCTCGATTGCTTACTGTGATTCGTCAGCCTCGCATCGTTGACAACATGGTATAGGCTTCCGATGATATATTAATGTGGTCCGGCAAGTCGCTGATTCGGCCCTCCTCTCAAAAGATCGCATCTGGGAGTGGTCATTTCATTGCCGAATCATATCTTACGAGATCTGATGGGCTACGGAATTGAAATGATCTAACTCACGACTTTGGAGCCATAGGTGAGATGGTGGATGCATATAGATGGATGACGTTGTTCGAGATCTTGGAGTATAATCGTGAGTACTCACATTCATGAGTTCTACAAATACAGCTGATCTTGACGTGCGCGTCTCCAGCACGTCTTTCGCTCCCATCCTCTCTCCTCTACGGACAACGTTGCACTTTAGGCCCTCGCTCCGGCATCGCGATGGCTCGTGATCTGCTATCCCTCATAGACGATCTTATCCATTCCATTTTTAACTACGCCGTCCTCGATGACCTCGACAACGGAGCATTTATGTCGCTCAAGTTATCCCACATCTCCCAACGATACCGTTCGCTACTGCTAGCAAATCCAAAGTTTTGGACCATCATTCGGCATGGGCCGGAGCTTCGTTCCATGGATTACGTCGACGCATGTCTTGAGAGGAGCAACGGCCTTCCTCTATCCATCGTCGTTTCAGTTGTGGCGCCCGAGCACGACCCCCTCATCATCGAAACCCACATTTTCATGACACGCATCCGAGAGCGCGCCGCAGATCGTTGCAAGTCAATCCGTGTTTACTATCTTCCCAGGCCGTCTCAAAACTCGTACCTCAGACCATCGTCCTCGGATACATACCGTTGGTGTGGAATGGGAGTTTTCCCCGAACTTCAAATTTTGGACATCCGTTTTCCATCGATTCCCACTCTTTTCGTCGTTGGCACAGGGATTTGGACGCAGCGGTTCAAACAAATCCCATCTCCGTTCCCGAAACTTCAAAACTTGTCTCTTCGGGGTTTCGCTCCCTACTGTATCAATGGATATAATGACTTGGCGACGCTCAATATTACGAGTTCTGACGTCGGTTTGACGCGCCTCCCGCAATTTCTCGAATCGTGCCATGCACTCCAAAACCTTCACCTCACTCTCCACATGTCGCGAAGCGCAAGAACTCAGCTCTTACCACGAACGTTCCCATTGGCAAGTCTTCGTGATTTCCGTTTCACACTGCTCGTCGACGGGAGCCTAGAAGCCGAAAATCGACTTAAACACATATTTTCCCTACTCGTCTTCCCGAACCTCCCAACACTCGATATTCGGATCGAATTCCTCGACGAGGAGAGCTGGCGCAACCAGTGGGTGGAACCCGTTGACTAC
This sequence comes from Schizopora paradoxa, assembly GCA_001020605.1. Classification (NCBI taxonomy): domain Eukaryota; kingdom Fungi; phylum Basidiomycota; class Agaricomycetes; order Hymenochaetales; family Schizoporaceae; genus Schizopora; species Schizopora paradoxa. The sequence goes on from KQ085894.1 coordinate 197,377, forward strand.
GTGTCCTGTAGCGTTCCTGAGGTACTCGATTTTGGAGAATACCTTAGGGAAATCATACGCGAGGATAAATTCCCCTCTGTGGAAACCTTGCGGATCTCTCTCGCCGCCAGGTTCACGACTATCTCGACGTACCAATCCGCCAAGTTCTCCGTCCCAGTACAATTTCTACCAGCCCTGCGTTCCCTCAGCTTGCAAAGTGACATGCTACTTTCTCCAGATGTAGATCAGGGTGGAAATGAAGGTCGTCGGGGTGGTGACCTGAGGGTGAACTTGGATGCGCGGTTGTTGATCGAGAAATTATGGCTCGAACGGATAAACGGGACGTTAGATTCCTAAGCCTCTTTGTAAAGCTGTATCATATCTGTTTTCGACTCATTTGAAGTAACATAATTTACTCGTGCAATACCGTAAGAGCTCAACAAATCCAGAGTTAGTAAATGATCGGAGAACAGTCCGAGGCAGAGACACTGCTACATGAACGCGAATGCCTTCTTCGCTATTTTTGGCGAAAGGAAATTGAAGCAACGGAAGGTGACAATGAACCCCAGTGAAAATGAAGTTATTTTGCTGCGGGATTTGCACAGAAGCAGAGAAGACATACCTCGCGATGTGTCGCGCTGTCGTTCATCTTCGTAATTTTTTTGGGATGCTGAATGCGCGTCTTTACATTCTCCGGCCCAAGTGTTATACATATAATATATATACTTTGGATCACCAGGTAGCAGCCAACTGAGTATATAGATGACCAGCGTTTGTGAATGGACCCCCTGCTACTTCTTCGAGACCTTCCGGCATCGATACGGGAACTCCTAAATTCAGCGGACGATATTCTTCTTCGATCAAATTATGCCCGTTTTCATCGAGATTATTTATGTCTTCCTCACTGCACGGCTCGGTCAACAGATTTAAAGTTGGAAAAACAACGATAATATATTACCTAGCATTCATAAGTAGTTCATTATACCTTCGGTGCTCCGCAACAAAATGTTGAACCTTTTGAGAAATATCGGTATAGAAGAAGTGGTACATGAGTGCGACTTACCAGCTCAGCCCATGTTACGCCCTCTGATACGGGTACTTGAGAACAGCGTCTGCAACGGAAAACGCTGCCGCACGCTACCATATACGCCATTCTCGCCCGAGGAGAAACCCCAAGATGTCGTAATAATAAAACAGCGATGTCGACGATCCTATCGGAGCATAAGTCTTCGTTTCGCCATGCTGGGCCGTGATAGAGTGGCGCCGTTGCTCTTCTACGCAGTATGTCTGTGTAGCTGGTTATGATTCGGATTCCATCTACTTCCTGTTCCAAAAGTGACTGCGCGGATGAAAAGCATAACGGGACCGCATCTTGACCTCCAACAAGACCTCGTATGTCGAATTCGTAATCCTCCTCGAGCTCAACGAGGTCATCAGTTGGCTCGTCGAGGTACTTCGGGTTCCAAGATCGTTCATATTCTGGATCTTCCCGGTCGACCCCGTTTTCCTCCTCCTCCCTGTCTATCTCTTCTTCGCGTTGAACCCATTTTTTTCTCCGTTCATCCGACCACCGTTCGTTCGCTAGATCCTTTGCTCCATACTTTGCCTGGACAACCGCATCATGGCAATCTTCCTCAATCCTCGACGCGTGGTCCGAGACAGACTGAACGAGGATGTTCTGTACGGTAAGCCAGCGCTCTTCCGTCAGCGGAACCCTACATTCGTTTTCTTCGATCAATTCCCTTACGGCGGGGAGCTCAAAAAGATCGGCATCGAGAAATAGCTTGTGCAGAACCAAGTATTCTAGCCGAGGGCGGTACTGTGAGAAACGGGCCTTCACTTCGGTCTCGCGCAAAGAGCGTCTCCAAATGCGAAACTCGGATGCTTTGTGTTCGCGACGAAGATCGATTGTAGCTTCAAGCTGCGGCAGAATCTTTTCCCAACCTGGATAATCACTTAGAAGTCCATCATCTCATTCGAATGGGAAGAAGACGTACTGTGTTCGGTTGAAAGGCTGTCGTTGTCAAGTAACGTATTCCATTTCCAATCGTCTTCATCGAACCTCGGATCGAGATCTTCGTCCCCATACCCAAGCGCCTTGAGTTTCTCGGTGATCCTAGTGATGAGAGGATACGAGAACAATCGTCAGCAACGCAAAAACAACCTCAAGTAATCGCGACTGCTCACTCATCCCTACGCGCGCACGCCTGAGACGCGTCCTCCGTCTCTGAAGTATCGACCTTGACCCGTTTACGAGGAGACATTATTACTGTGAGATATTTGGAAACAAGCAGTTGATCTTCACGGAGGCTGCGACGACTCAAATAAGATGGTGATGATGGTAGGAGGGAGAAAGAGAAAGATAGACGCCAGAGACTAAATACTAGTCACATCAAGGTCACGCGCCACTGAACACAGCCCTCCGAAACTTAGAGCCTCTTTTTCAAGTCGAGCCCAGGTTGCCCAGCGCGGTACAATTCGAGGAATTAAAGGATCTTCCATAGAGAGGGGAGCTAGGATCCTGGGATACTCAAGCAGCGCATGACCGACAAACGGCTTGATGGAAAAAACATCGGCAACTGATCAGCGGAAATATCAAGGTAAGTAGTATGCGTATTCACTCACCTATTCTTCGCGACTCCGGTCGATAATCCGAATCGAAATCCCGTATGGACACCTGTCGAAAATTTCAGCATACAGTATTTATGTGCACAATACTTCAGGTAACATACCGAAGAATAGAAGGAGCAAGTGGATGGAACACTATTGGCGGAGTCAAGCAAAGAGTTTTCCGAGTCATAGTCTTCGGTCGTTCCACTGATTGCCACCTTCTCTTCATCTCCCCCGTTGGGCCAGATCTCAGGAGAGCCTTGTACCACACTGACGATGAACTGCATTTCCGCAATCCACGAATCAGAGCTTAAGCGAATTGCATAGTCTAGCGGCATAGATTGGTATGACGGCTTGATTGAAAGAGATGAAGAGGCACACAAAGATTAGCACCACTTGCGGGTCCTGGAGGGTGTAAAATCACGATACGTGTCACGTCAAGTACCAGGCTGAAAGAAATTTATTCATTTGTTACGCAGGCGTGTTTGTGAGTCTCTAATATCACACACCTTCGACAATTGTCCATTCCTAGAAACTCTTTCAAGTTCACCCCCACTCTACGTTCAGAATTTCGAGATCACCTCTCGATCATGACGGCGATACGGCTGTTTCTCGATTATCAAGAGGGCATCTAGTCGAATGACGAACGTACATGTGGTGCTCGGCTTGACCCGTTTAAGTTGTTTTGCACGACGTCTGCTCGCATAAACAGGCATCATAATAGGTCTTTGACAGAATGGTGAAATATCGCTCAAGGCAAGTGTTAAAACCTTCGTGCTGCACACATCGGTCGCCATGCCTTCGCCGCCATGCTTCGCGGACCACTGGGCAAACTAGAAATGTCCGTAATTTAGCGTTCCTCTCTGAGAAACGATGATTCGTTATAAAAGTTTTCACTCACGAAAGAGAATCGCCCGGTGTGCTCAATCAAACCGCCAATCCATCCGATGATAACCTGGCCTTTCGGGTCGTCTTTCGCCGCCGTCTTTGTCCTCGAGATTTTCCATTCGCTTCCGACGATAAACAAGTCGCTTGCACTGAGCGGTCTTTACGCCATCGCTGCGCCGCGTATTGGAATATTATTGACGATGAGATGTGTTCACATTTCATGCGCATCGATCAACCTTCCGCAAGAAGCAAAAGTAAGCATGGAGATAATACAGAAAGAAGAAGATAGATGAGTACACCTCTTCTTCTTCCTCAAAGCAACGTCGTTGGGTGTTTCCGAGGCCATGACGGAATGATTAATCCGATGACCATGACCGACAAAGCGTGCAGCATGCGAAGCTTTTCGAGTAGAGAAGCTGACCGTGCAATAAGGCAAAGATACTTGATTGCTTATTCTGCAAGTAATCCTCAAATCAATTGAAGATCAGTTCATAAAGAGGATGACGACGCACCAACGCGAACAACGGTCCTCAATTACCCATCTCCGGGATCGCCTCTCGCCTTCATGATCGCAATTCTTGCACTCCAGAGAGCTCTCTAAAAAGCAAATGCTTCATACGCCTTCTGTAAAATGTCGTGAAGTTCATCGATTGCCATTGAGCGCACAAGAGACTGTCATGCTACTTGCTTGACGTGGTCCTTCCTACCCACCCAAATTCCCCAAGAAGGCATCCATCCTATCGATTAGAATCACATCGAGAGAGCGACGACGTCGATGAGAAGGATGTTCATAGGAACTTATCGGCCGCAGAAGAATTTGAAGACGCGGACGTGTCGAGGGCTTCAGAGGTACCTCGAGACTTCCGCAAGGAAGAAAGATAGAGATTTGTAGCGTAGTACATCTCGTCAGAGTTGATATCATTGATATTTTAGAGAGATGAGATTGACACACGAGATCTTGAGAGCCTCAGTGAAAATTTTGGTTCGTTCGACGTTGGTCGTGGTCGATGTGCAAGATGAAACGCGTGTCCATGCCATCATCCTCCATCCGTCACTGGCAACGCGTCAACACCCTCTTACTTCAGACGACGCAGGCGGCATGTCGAGCAACCAGATATGCTGAATGTCACTGAACAAACGAGAAGCAGACAGGGCTTGCTGAAATCGTTATTTGACAACGTTCGACCACACACCGACGGAATGACCTTCGTTGCCAATTCAGGTTGAGCGAGAGTCATAATTTGTATGATAAAGAATAACATTCACTCCAATTTTACAAATGATTCACAGAGTCGCAGAATCGCCAATGACTCCGCTATTGCGTGACCACTAAAATGTACAAGAACAGTAAAGAAGTTCGGAAAGGAAGCTATACGGATGTACATGTTGCAGTCATGAATTCGCATCCACAGCTCCCAAGAGATGTCCCTCTGGATCAACTCCGTGCCTAGAGAGACGAAACAAGTCAGGGGTGTATGAAAGATGTACTTCTCGGCAAAACTCACTTTCTCTCCAGATGATCGTTTAGGAAGATGCGCGACTTCTCTCTGTGTTCGACACCGAGCTTCGCACACAGGCCGCACTTCTCTGGAAATACGTCTTTGTACGGCCTATCCATCAATTCCATCAATTCATCTGGTGAATCGTAGCCTAAGTCTCCCCAAGGGATGCCAACTGGCTCATCGTCGTCCAGATGTAAATACTTCCTAAGACTGGGAGGGATTTTGGGCACCCAAGTGGAGACGAGTTGGGTGTATAGCCGCCCAGCGCCAGCCGGAGGGCGTCCTCCCTTGAACTTGGCGCCTCGTAAGATCTCTGCTGGAACTCCATAACCCATCAGTCGGTATTCTTCTTCGACTAAAGTATGATCGTTGCGTAAAGGAACGTCCTCGTTCCTGTTACTGCAGGCGAAGTCAGAATTCGAATCAAAAGGACAAAGAAAGTGAACATACTAGTTTCTCTTGCAGAGCTCGCCGTACTGTCTGTATTCGTATAAGAAATGCTGCACCTATTCGAAATTATCAGAAAGCGTCGAGCGATTGACAGAAGCGTGACCTACCAACTCCGCCCAACTCACGCCCTTCGAAGCCGGGCCTCGATAGCAACGCGTGCATCGAAACGCCTTTCCGCACGCGGCCATGATTACCATTTCTTTCCGAGGAGAGATCCCAAGACATCGCAACAATAACACGGCGGTGTCGATGATCTCTGCCGAAGACGAGATCTTCTCCCTGCACCACGGCCGATCGTTGGAATCAGAGTCAAGATCGGGAATGATTGGCCTCGTCGCTCTACTACGTAGGATGTCAACGTAGCTGATAATCCTTTTGATGCCGTCGACCTCCTGTTCCAAGAGCGACTGGGCCGATAACAGACACAACGGAACCGACTCTGAATGTTTGACCAGACCTTGCATGTCAAACTCATAGTCTTTCTCGAGCTTAATGAGATCTTCCGTCGGCTCGTCGAGGTACTTCGAGTTTTCAGGACGTTCGTAATCCGGGTCGTCCAAGTGTTCCTCCTCCTCCCTGTCTAACTCTTCTTCACGTTCTTCCCACTCTTTGTCCCACTCCTCGGACCACCGTTCCCTCGCGAGTTCCTTTGCTCTGTACTTCGCTTGGATCACTGCGTCAAAGCAATGCCTTTCAATCCTCGTTGCGTGGTCCTCCACGGACTGAACTAAGATGTTCTGGACGGTGGACCAGCGCTCATCCGTCAGCGGGACCCTGCACTCGTCTTCCTCGACCAGTTCCTTCACGACGGGGAGCTCCAGGAGGTCGGCATCGATGAATAACTTGTGCAACGTTATATGTTCTAATTGGGGGCGAAACTCCGCGAGACGGGTCTTGATCTCCGCCTCGCGCAAGGAGCGCCTCCAAGCGTGAAACATGAGTGCCTTGTGTTTTTGACGGAGTTTGATCGTTTTCTCCAGCTGAGGCAGAATCGAATCCCAACCTATGTCAAGTTGGAAATCAACATCACACTTGAAGAAAGCAGAGATTTGAACTTTACTCACCAGCTTCGGTCGAAATACTATCGTCATCGAGTAAAGAATGCCATTTCCAATTGCGATCATCAAATCTTGCGTCGAGGTCTTCATCGCTGTAGCCCAGCGCCTTAAGTTTCTCCATAATTCTGTAACAACGCGAGAAGAGTCGTTAGCGACGCTGAGACATCACAGGAGAGATGAAAGCGCACTGAGGTTTGTAAGCACCGCTCTGCAACGAATTGCCGGTGTCGAATTTAGCACGCTTGCGAGGAGGCATCGCGACGAGGGATGAATCTGGATGTTATGTCGATGATGGTAGCTGTGGGGAAGGTAGGATGATGGTGGTGGTGGAGGTGAGGAAGAGGAAGGTGTAAATGGACGCCAGAGGCCCAAAGACCAAATTGTCGTTCGAAGTCACGCGCTGGCTTGCGTGCTCTCTGAGACATGAGTCCTCCTTTCAATCTCGGTCCAACGTCGTCGTCCGATGATCATTCATAAAGAAGGAGCTGGATTTCCAGAGGAAAAGCGTCCAGTTATCCTTCGATCGTCCTCAACACTATCTCCTCTCTCTGTCTCTCCCGCTCGACAAGCTCCGTTCTCGCCCATGTCTTTTCTTCACCACCTGCGGCGCGATGGGTCTGACCTTGAGTTTGCCTCGAGCTTTCTGTTTGCCCATTCGAAATTTGAGCACAGAGAGCTGAATAGAATGCGATGAAATGGACGCACCGAGTTCTCCAAAGCAACGTTGCTGGGAGCGTAAGATTAACGCGAAGTTAGCCGGGAAGACTCGAAACGAAATGGAAACGAGTCTCTAGCGTGTAGGGGGAGGTTCGTATCGTCTGGTTATGATTTCGAATCAGCTACATCTCTAGAGAAGAATGCTGGTCACGCACCAACGACGCTCAGCGAGCACCCGTCTCCTAGAATCGTTTCCCATCTTCACACGTCCTCCATTCGAGAAGCTGCAAGATCGAAGACGAGGTTACTAGTAGATGCATCTCCTCCATAAGCACCGGAGATTCACTGGCTCTCCGTAAGCATGCGGCCATTTCAAAGAGACTTGCGCACGTACTTGACTCGGGCATGGAAATCACCCCGAAGATATGTCCCCAATGCCATGTTTCGATTTGAAGACCATTCGAGGGAAAAGATGGCCATGAAAATATGCATCCTACGAAGAATTGCAGACAGGAACGGATGATGGGTGCGTCGTCGTGACCTTGATGTGGAAAGTCGTCCATTTGCAAAAGTGTTGACCTTGAGCTTGCCTTTCGGTGCGAGCGACAGGACGATTAAAAGATGCTAGAGGATTCATTCTTTTCGCTGACGATGATTGCAGGATCATATTTTACTCCAATTCATCATGAGTGTGTCGTTGGTTGTCGTTGTTGCAAGGCAACATGTTGAACGGCGCGATGCGAACGCGTGTAGCCGTTGCCATCGAGTGGGCGTCGACGCGACTCTCTCTCCCTCTTACCACGATGTCTTGCGACTACGTCTACGAGTGACGCCTTCAACGAATCGAGAAATTCAACAGAGATTTAGAGGTACATTCCTGGAATGAACTTCAATGAAGAGAAGCCATTTCAAGTTTGGACCACCAAAGACAGTCACGAATACTTACCCGCATTTGTAAAGATATTCGATATACCTGTTGATATTGCGGTATTAGGATCATGTGCGTTAAATCACATAATATATTTCACCGAGCAGCCTTACAATGTGGATTAGAGCCATCCCGCATCATAGGATCGCGGTCGACCTTCAAAACAACCACGACGTGCGTAGCTCTTGAGTGTCCATCCACTCTCAATGGCACTCGCAGATGATCTCCTATATCACACATTCGAATACGCCATCCTCGATGACCTCGAGAACGGAGCATTCGATGCTTTGAGCTTTTCTCGCGTCTCCCGGCGCTTTCGCTCACAGGCACTGGCCAACCCAAAACTATGGACCAACATTCGCCACGGACCAGAACTTCGTTCAATGGATTTCGTGGCCGCCTGTTTGCAGAGGAGCGGCGATCTTCCCTTGAACATCATCGCATCCATCGTACCGTCCGATCATGCATCGCTCGCCGTCGCAACCAACGCCTTCATGACATTTATCCGAGAGCACGCTGCAGCTCGGTGTAAGTCGATGCAACTGCGTTATCTCCCGAGGACATGGTCATATCGGAAACCGCTCTTCGAGAGCCCAGATCTATGGGTCGGAGACGGCGTCTTTCCAGAACTGCAAGTCCTGAAAATCAGCTTCCCCCTGCTCCCTTCAGATATATACTTCGCCACCGCCCTTTGGTCTCGACGATTTCTTGAAGCGCGTTCGCCGTTCCCAAAGCTTCAAGAGTTATCCCTTCGCAACTTCACTCCGTATATTTTGGACGGAAACAACAACTTGTCGAGGCTCGACCTCACGTGTACCAACCAAAGCTCTCGGCACCTCCAGAAATTCCTCGTTTCATGCAAAAAAAGTACTGCACGACCTCCATCTAACACTTTACATGCCGTCGGACGATTCCGTACGCTTCATATCTGCGGAGTTGTCGATGCCGAGTCTCCGCAACTTCCATCTCCTATTATTCGTCGACGGGTATTTGAAGGCTGACAATGCTCTGAAACCTATCTTTTCCACCATCGCCTTCCCCAACCTCCCAGTATTCAACATCCACATCGAATTTCTCGATAAAGTGTCCTGGCTCAGGTGTTGGGACGAAGCCATCCATTTTACCGCCAGAAATGCTCCGGAACGACTGGACTTTGGAAAATACCTCGCAGAAATAATTTGCGAGAACAAATTCCCTTCGCTGGATTCATTGCAACTTTCGTTCTCGGTCAAATCCCAGACCGGCGGATCGTACGAGAAAGCGAAATTTGCAATCCCAGTTCACTTCCTCCCGTCCTTACAGAATCTCGGGCTGCAAAGCAACCTGCTGCTCGAGCCCGATCTTGTGCGCGAAGGCCACATCGAACATCTGGGTGGATTTATCGGGAGTGCAAAGGTGATGGTTAAGCTGAATGCGCAGATGCTATGCGATAAGGAGTGGCTCGAGCAGATAAACGGAAGAATTGTTGTTTGATTCTTGAAATCATGTAAGTGGCTCTCGCTCCATATGTTTTTCTCCAACATAACCGTCTAATATAGCATCTATATGTCAAAACTACAGGCTACGCGTATTTATGCACGTCATTGCGACGTGTTGCTAGAAATATATGTAAGCTCATTGATCTCCTTTTCGAAGTCACTCGTAAAACTTGGGACATCTAGGAATATATCCTTCAAAGGGCATCCGCTACTCCTTCGAGACTCAACCATGTCCCATACCGTCCGCTGCTCCAAAGCGACCCCGCTCGTAAAAAGGCTGAAACTCTTTAGGGCGGGGCAACACGCATCTCCTCTAATCACGTTCAACGCCTCGATAAGTTCATTGCAGACGAGAACGAAATCGAGTTCAAGAACTTCGAGGTGTTCGAGACGGCGGATGATCTGAACAAAGGCTGCTTGAATTCGTTGACGTTGAGCCTCGGAGAATAACGACGAGGGGAGTTCGTCATATCTGATCCTCAAGTCGGAGATGGGCGCATGAGATCGCTGTAAAAACCTATCGATCTCCTCTAAACCATCCCAAGCGTGCTCCGCCTCAACTCGTCGGTAGTTTGACACTGAAAGTGATTTCAGTGCTGGGCATGTAAGCCAGGAGATAAAGAACGCGAAAGGCGTATTGCATGATTCGAAGAACGTGAGTCGCAATTCCGACAATCTTGCGAAAACCCTTGCTGCGATCTCCGGGCGTGACGGTGGAACCAAAGCGTGTTGAAACGTCAAAGACAGACTATCGAGGTTGGAGGACGATCCCAGGAGCGTAACAATATCGTCGAGACATTGCATTGGTGCGGCTGAAATTCCTAGGTGTGCGAGGTGCGATATTTGTGGGCGTATGTGGTCCGGTATCTTCATTATAACTCTGTTCGCGAGTTGGAGATTGCGAATTCGGGGAGAGGAGATGAGATTTAAGATTAGGGGATGTTTGGAGAAGGGGTGTCCGTAAAGCGAAAGGGAAGTAAGATGGACCGAGTCGATCTTGACTGCCAGCTCTTGGTCGTGATGGTGAACGTTCCTCAGACTGATATCTCCCCAGCGCTGAGCTTCGGAGATGATAACCTCGAATACTTTCTCCATCTCAGGATCCGCGAGAGTACGAGGAGTACGAGTCTCTAATTCGATCTGCAAGGGAGACGATCGCGATCTTCGTAACCACATCTCGACGTATTTCAAGATTGATTCTGCGCGCGGGCCGGCATCCAAAATGCCCTTCTCATTCTCTCCAAGAGATATCGAGATCGAAGCCCATAGGTTGGTCCGTTCCAAAGCAACAGTGCGCCACGAATGACAAACTGAGGACACGTTTAGAGGAGACGTAGTCAGAATTCCACCCAATACAATCGTAGAGGGCAGCGTATGCCTGAAGAACTCATAAAGAATATCTTCGTGGATATTCTGGGCGAAACTTGCTTTCATTCCGTGGGATGAATTCGTCTGAAATACTGCGTCGAGTTGTCAGAGACGGCATTGGCGTGAAACCTCCGTGATGAGTTGAAGCCTACTCACAAAGCGCGGAGACAAAGATATTCTTCTTGGAAATGAAACGACGGGTAGAGTCTGTGGTGACAGTTTTATATGAAGATGAGCTGACGAAGCAAATGCACCATAATGGAGTCATGACTCACGATGTCGTCTTCGTGATTTGTGAGAGCAAGATTGGACACGTGTGATCTCGAAGTTTGATCTAATCATGTAGCTTTTAGAATTTGTCGAAAATATCTCTCCCATCGTTATACCCGTAGGAAGGAGCCCGATGCGAAAGATCTCCAGGATTCCAATTTCTCTGAGTCCGTCACGAACATGGGGACAACTAGACAATGTAAAGGATCGATAAGTCGAAAATCAAAATTGGATTAGATAATGTACTAACAGCCTGCGGTTTTAGCAATCGACGTAGTCGGGTTGTGAAATCGGTAGGCGACTTGTAGCTGGACGACGAGCGGACGAGGAAGAGAAAAACAGAAATTGCGGAATATATTCTCCACGTGCTCTCCACGCGAGAGCCACATGTTCTACCGTCACTCCGAGCTCAAAATCTCGTTGTTCCATCTCCAACTGTTGCGCCAGTGCGTTTCTTTTGCAGCATAATTTCATATAACTTCAGACGAAGTATAGCTTCTTTATTTCCCCTCAATTTACCGAATTTCATGATGTCTACATAAACGACTGATCATTATTTCTCGAAATCGGTGATGTAAGACTTCGTAGTCATGAGATTTGCATGAGACGTCAATATCCTAACCTTTGACTAAAGATTTCTGCAGAACAAAAATCAGAAAATTATTTGTTAAAGCGTCCCAACTGGATCACTCACAGTACAAAACGCGATCCATTCGGGTATGCGGTCCCTCGGGATGTACTCGATTTCAGACACCTTTAGTCCTTTGAAGGTCGTGTGTTTTCCGCCAAGAACCAGATAATCGAAGCACCTCTCCCAATCACCTTGCTTCTCCAGCTTTTTCATGACCTTTCCAATCCAATCATAGAGCCTCTCCGGACGCAGGGATCGTACCGAAATCATTTCGATCGCTGGAAATACCTTGTTCTCCTCGATCTCATATCGCTGCGCGTAGGACTTCTTGTATGGTCGTAAGCTCTTCAGCGAGCCGATTAGGTATAGTTTGCGCAAGCTTGGGAGGTGTTCGAAAGGGACCGCATACAGCATGTGCCCTACGTCCCCCTCATCCGCATCGACGCAATCCGCTTGCTTCATGGAGAGCGTGAGTGATTCGACCCTCCGAAAGCGATTTGGAAGACAAAAGAGGAGACGGATATAGTGCTGCGTCACCTTCATCTTTGTACCATAACCCCACAAGTCCTCATCGTCAATACTGTAGAGAAAGTGGACTGTGAGTTCCGTGATGTTAGGACAATTGATTGAGGTAATGAGAGCGTCGAAGGGTTTATTGTAGGTCACTCGAAGGGATAAGATCAATTCTGAGAGCGTAGGGAGGTCGAGTCGGGGGATTCCTTCAGGAAGTTGTTCCGTTTCGATACCAGTAAGAATCCCCAGACCAAGAAATTTCAGAGAGCGAAACGCCATCAAGTCCACGTAGAACGCGTTGAAATTGAAGTTGGAAACTTGCACACATTGGGTAATATTCTCGAGCGTTGGGAATGCCTTCAGGTCCACCTCGAAATTTCGCAATACGATTTCACGAAGACTCGGAATGGACCATTTCGAGAAGGGAATCGGAAAGCCAGATTCGCCGCTTAATAAAATTTGGCTGTGGAACCATGATTTGAGAGACAACTTCTGAAAGAGTGGTGCCTCGGGTAGTGAGTCGAGGTTCGCTATCACGTTGCAGATGTCCGTGGTAATGTCCGTCTTCCCTTGAAATTGAAAGGTGAATGATTTCCATCGGGCGACGTGTGGAAGTACGGCATTAAAGAAGCGAGCGAAGACCACCGAACCGCTAATTTTGCGATCATAGGTGCTAGCATCCTCGAACATGACTTCAATAGGGTTTTGAGAGCTCCGTTGAAGGCAAAGGGTTACTTGGTGAAATGAATCTGGTGGTGAATCGGTGGACCAGAAGATGAAGTTCCATAGAGCATGTGACGAAAGCGCGACACTTCGAAAACGTTTTGAGACTCGAGAAACGTTCACGGCAGTTTTCGGCTTCCCGTTCCCAGAATCGAGGGCGGCAATATCGAAAATTTTGGCGAGCAAATCGTCCGAGAGAGCGGCCACGCCGCACATCAACGTCAATCGTCGAGTCCGCTCAGTGGCAATTTCGATATCCGTCAAGAGCTGCTTGCGAAACTTCTCGAGTGTAGGAACGACATCCCTCAATGTCTTTTGAAGACTTGCTGCGGAATGAGGAAATGACCTGATTGAGGCTTCGTTGGCTGGCTTCGGGAAACCTGACTGGAGAGTGTCATCTCTTACGACGAGATTCAATCCGATGAGACAGATGCGAAGTAGACAGCTGATCAGATCGACATACAGAATCTCAATTTGTCTCCTTTGAGATTCGTCCACGATGTGCTCGAATCCGCTCTCTTCCCATCTCTTCATCATCGCGATCAGCGCTTCAAGGCTGGGAGATGTCTCTCCGGCTTCGATATCTAGTGAGTTCAATTAGCTGATTGTACGTCAACGACTTGCGATTTGCAAAACAGACATCTTACCAGATACCACCATCTTGGGCCACTTTCTGCGTTGTGAAGCTTCGATCTTCGACCACCTTTGACCGCCGATGTCGTATTTGAAGGCAATGTCTGGAATAACGCTGAAAGATACTTCAAGTGTAAGAATGAGCCTCTATTCTTGGAAAGAAGCTCAGAGCAATGTACCTTGTGGACTCGAATCTTGCTCGCTCGATGTCGATGTCGTCGAGGACGAAAGACAAAGGACGTGAAGAGTCTAGTGAACCAGAACTTGCTTGTCAGTGTTTGGCCCGAAATTTCCGCATTGTTACGACACGTGTTAAACGCGAGTCAAGAGAAAGAAGGTCGTGCCCTGTCCGACCCGAAGATCTCTGGCGTTAATCGATACTGGCAATGATGGCTCAGAAATGCGAGGACGTAAAGGAGTTTCCTTCACAGTACGATGTTATGGGACGTCTGGAGGCTTGAGCATCGGTCTCTGACTCGAATTCTTCTTTTACAGAGGCGAACACCGCAAAAAGGGTGTTGAAAGACACAGAGTTGATTTGAATGCATATCCTAGACATATCAGAGTAGTTCGTTTCGTTTGCATCGTGTTCCATTAGCCGTACTTTGAACTATGAAGAAGAAGGCAACGTACATCATCGCACAGTGAGTCAGTGTACACTTTTCTCCTGGAATTCTCCCCGCGGGGAAGTTCCCTCCGCTTGAACATTTGCTGAGTTGACAGCAAGAATCAACGCGATATACGGCGAAGCACCGCGAGCTCGCTGGTTTTCGTCGTCTTTCGATAAGCAAGACACGGTTGGCAGATGGTGCGTGCCTGAAGGAATTTGAGGCCAGATGATTCTGACCAATGGCTCGCGAGCTGGAATCATGCATTTCTCGTTGTAAAGAAGTTATAGCGTTGGTCTAGTTTCTGCAACTGATCTTGGCAGACGAATTTTAACAGACGACTCTGAGACGACGACGAGTCGGACGACGTTCAAGTTGAAAGTTTTCCTGAGTCGCGTGGTCTCCACGCGAGCCGCACGTGTTGTTCGTTGATCGAGAGGTCTTCGAGTTCTGAAACTCATCTTCGAATCCTTCATTTGAGCACCTTGGGCGGCGAGATAAAATGAAATCTAGAGACAGCTGATTGCACTTTCTCCAGTCACCATATTGTTTTTTCCCCTGAAGAGTAGAGAGGGTGCTTTATAATACATGTAAATTAGCTCGCAAACGATCAAGTTTGACGCATCGTCCTACCACCGCTTCATCTGGGACTGAGAAGGTAGTATTTACAAGTGTCAGTAAAAGTCGCAGTTTTTTCTTCTAGTAACACGAAACGGTGAGCTCCAAATATCTGAATCATTTGACTAATCATTTCTACGATGGACTCGTTAGAAAAATATTCGAGAGGCTTGTGACGAGATTCACTCACAGTCCAAAACGATACCCATTCAGGTATGAGTTCTCTTGGAAAGTACTCGGTGTCGTATACTTTTTGTCCCTTTATATTCGTATGTTTCCCCCAAAGTTCAAGATACTTGAAGCACTTCTCCCAATCGCCTTGCTTTTCCAACTTCTTCATAACCTTTCCGATCCAATCGTAGAGCCTATCCGAACCAAAAGATCGTACCGAAATAATTTCGACCGCCGGATAGGTATCTGTCTCATCAATCTCGAATTTCTGCGCGTATGAGTTCTTGATGTGCGGTCTCAAGCTTGCCAACGAGCCGTCAAGATGCAGCTCCCGCAAGTTCGGGAGATGCGGGAATGGGACCGCATACAACATGTGGCCAATGTCACCTTCATCCGCGTCGATAGCTTCCGATAACGACACGCTGAACGTCAGCTTTTCGATTTTCCGGAAGCGATCTGGAGGGGAGAAGAGGTGGCGGATGTGGTGCTGCGTCACCTCCATTTTTAGGCCATGTGCCCAGTCGTCTTCGTCGTCCAGAAAGTAGATAAATTGTACCTTCAGATCTGTAACGTTCGGACAGTTGAATGCCGATATAATACTGTCGAAGGGCTTGGTGATTTTTACCCTGAAGAACAGAGAAAGCTCTGTTAATGAGGGAAGGTCGAGTCGATAGACTTCGTTGGGGTTGGCGATGGTCACGGTGAAGATGCCCAGATGGAGATAGTTCAGAGACTTGAGCGTCATCAAGCCTTCGAACAAATTCTTGAAATTACAGCCGGGGACGACGACGGCTTGGTAGAATCTTTCGAGCATTGGGTATGCCGTCACGTCGACTGTGAAATCTCGCAACTCGAGATCTCGAAGATTGGCAATGGGCCACTTGAAGAACGGGATCGGGAAACCGGAACTTCCGATAAAAAGTTCGCGAGCCCGGAAACGCGACCTCAAAGCGATCTTCTCGAACAGCGGAGCTTGAGGTGCGTCAAGGCCTGCAATTGTGTTGCAAATATCCGTCGTGGATTGCGCGTTCCCCCGAAAGTCGATCGTGAAGGATTTCCATCGATTAACGTGAGGAAGTAGGGCCTTTATAAATCGAGTAAACACCGAAGCGTTGTCTACTCGGCGCCGAAGGCCATCGTAGCCGGTATCGTTGAACATGATTTCGAGGGGAGTTTGGGAGCTGCGTTCGAGGCATAGGAAAATGTGATAGAAAGAGTTGCTCGAAAGATCTGTCGACCAGTAGATGAAACTCCATAACGCGTGATTGGAGAGCGCGATAATCCGAAAACGTCTGGACACTCGGGCAATGGCCACGGCGGTTCTCGCTCTCGTTGTTTCGTTGTTAGTGACAGCGATATCGATGATCCTGGCAAGCACATCGTCGGAGAGGGCGGCTACGCCGCACATCATTGTAATCCGGCGCGTTCGTTCGGTCGCCTCTTTAATCTCCGCTGCAACGAGCTTGTAGAACTTCGAGATTGTAGGGTTAACGGCGTTCAACGTCTTTTGGAGACTGGCCGCAGAATGAGGAAGCGCTTTGATCGATGCTTCATCTGCAGGTTGAGGAAATCCCTTCTCGAGGGCGCCATCTCTGTAGACACAACACGAATTAGTCAGACACTATAAAGAGAGGCTAATCAGGGACACGTACATGATTGCAATCTGCTTCCTTTGAGATTCGTCTAAAATCTGCTTGAAACCGCTCTCCCTCCATGTCTTCAGCATCGAGATCAGTGTGTCGACGCCAGCCGCTTCGAAGTCTACAAGAAATCTATTTACTTGCCAAGCTACTTCGACAAGAAATATAACTCGCCTGAACCCGCCATTTTCAACCTCGCTCTTGGTGAGGATCCTTCGTTCGCTTTCAAGGTTGCCTTCGAAAATACAGTTTAATAAAATCTGTTACCTTGCTGTTCCAAAGAGGTCAAATTACATACCGTCCTTTCGACTCGCAGAAAATACTTGCTCGACGCCGCTGGTGATGGTGAAAGATCAAAAGATTAAAGATGAGCGAGCTGAAACAAGGGCTGCTTGCCGATGTTTGGTCCTCTATTGTTTCAACACGTGCTTGACATGAGTCAAGGCTCGCATTCAATAGGTCGTTCACCAACGGCCCCGCAGGTTCCTTGTTAACAGACGTGAAGTCCAATTGTTCTTACTCAAATGGCGAGATTCCAATGGGAAACGTATTTGAACTGCGAGGTACAAGAGTGTATGTCAATGGGGTGGACAACGTAGGATTCAGACGGGAAAAACTAATGCATTTACTTTACATATCAAAGATGCGAAACGCTCCAGACCAGCCATTTATCAGTAAGCCCTCTTTGGTTGTCGACAAAATCGGCTCGGACGTGGATATGCTCCCGTGCATATTCAGCACCAGCGATTTCTTCATACACCTTGACCCACATTTGCTTCCAAGTTGACGCGCTGTGTCCGTAGCGGAACGTAGACGCTCTGATTAAAATATACTTCAGTCACAATTTCAACGTGAAATTCTATATCTCTCTTACCCAATAACACCATCGTCTAAATCTCCTGCCTCCTCTTTCCCCTGATGACGACCGAAGATGACACTTCCGGGCGCGTTCTTCACCAACGCAGCTACGCGCAAGGCGACGCTATATTGGGTCGGTTCGTCGAAAAGATGGAAGACTGCCCCGACGTAGACGTGGGTCAATCTCCCTCTCAGCTGAGTGAACGACAATCCATCCCCGTCGACCGGGTTTGAATTTCGAAGCGCATCCCGCAGCGAATTCCCTCGCGAAAGTGAGTCAGCTTTCTCAGCAATAGAAGTGACTGGGGTAGGTGAGAGGTCGAAGATATCCGCTATGAAGAACGTGATCTCACAGCTTCCGGCATCGCCAAATAGTTCATTTTTGCCCATGTCCATGAACGTCGAGCGCAAATCGCATCCTGCGACGTTAGCGGCCGGATAACCGTCCAGAACAAGCTTGCGGACGTCGGTGCCCACTGAGAAAATCCACGTTAATTCAAAATACGGCGAAGTAAGTGCATGTAGACGCACTGCAACAGCCGATGTCCAAAAACCACGCATCTCCTTTGCGACCTTCCTCAAGAACGACGGGGTAGATAGGATTCTGCATCATCATGAGGTTGATGAAGTGGTATCGACGAATGCATGGATATGGATAATGCGAGCTTTCGACGTAGAGAAAGTCAGAGGTGGGAGATATAGGAGCCTTACGAGAACTTACAATGCTCTTGAGATATGGAAATTCGAAGGTCAGCAAAGATTTCGACAATGACGGCCTTGTACGACTCACAATCTCCTCACATCTTCGAACCTCGCCTTCAACTCTTCATCTCCCGCACCTATCACCTTACGAAAGAAAGCCCATTCGTCTTCATTGAGTGTAAAGGGGAAATCGTCGAGCTCTTGCTGCGTTGAAGGGATCGAAAACTCGAGCCTGCCTTCGTTGCTCATGACCTTAGTAACGTTCAGGACCACTGGGAGACCAGAAACCACATCTCAGAGTGATTCTGTGCGGCATATATACGCTGAAGAGAGGAGGATGTGAATGAATGTTCTTAATTTGAAGCGCGTCGCACACACCGATCTCTCTAAATAGCTGCGTTTCAAGCACAAGCTCGACGAAATGCTGCGGTCCACTCAAACTGATTCAGGTCATCTATAACATATAAGTCATTAGAATGATAGGGTTGAGTTACGACCAAGCTATGTAGGTTGTAAACCAACTCACGTCTGACGGACGCCGACATACGTGCAATGTCGTTCGAATGAAAGTCGTTGGAAAGCCACGGAATCGTATGGTGGTATTAGATGTGCGAAAGGGAGAGTTCGCAATAGACCTTCAGCGCGTCGGCGAAGAAATCAACTCGACGACATCAGTCGACTGGTCGTCGTCGTCGTCGTCGTTGCGCGACAAACACAGCGAAATTTTTGGCGAAAGCCAGTCAAAAGCGTGAGAACCAGTTTTGATGCGTGTTTCGTTGACTGCGTTGACCGCGATGCCGCTCGAGCGGATACACGACCGTGACGGTGACCACAAGGTGCTCAGAATCCTCTCTTCCTTTCTCATCTCATTACAATCCAATTTCGAAGATTCACAAACGGTTTGAATAACAATATTCATTCTTTGAACACGGTCAAGCCCATATGGATTGCGAAATTGAGAATCATGCACCATCGATCTCACCATTTTCGAGTCCAACCGAGAGGACGACCGTCGACATAGCTGCGTTTATCGAGGGTCTCTCTAAGCAGACGGATAAAGGTACTCGTGATGTTATTGAGTACTATTTAATGGAAGGATTGCAGAGGGAGAAAATGGTGTTGTGCGTGTACCATCTCGTTGAATCCGACTTTACAAGCTGATCTTCACTTTATCCGCGTTAGGAATACCTTTGATTCCCTCCGAATCGCCTCTGAAAGCTCGAAAACGAAGAACGACGTTGTATGGCGTTCGGAGCTACTCAGAAGCACGCTCGAACAAGCCCTTGCGACCGTGAAAACGCATCGAAAGCTCAGGAGGCTGGAACGGGAACTCGACGACGCGCGTCATTTGGAAGTACGACTTACTTCCCTATGTGTCCTCGCCTCCCTTCCATTCGAGCTTTGGGGAAAGATTTTTCAAATGGTGGTCGAGGGAGATGGAGGAAGAGGTCTGATCACGGCGGTCACTATCTCTCATGTCTGCCGTTTATTTCGGTACACGGCGCTACGCTATCCTTCACTTTGGTCCACCATTGACGTCTCGTATGCCGACTACGAGTATCCTCTCTCTCTGGACCTTCTCAAATCATGCTTGGAGCGTGGCAAACAACTCCCTCTACAGATACGCATGGAATTCGACGACTACAACGGTTTTAGCCCTCGCAACACCTGGAACTGCAAATATCTTGAGCTCCTCGTTCAACACTCTCATCGATGGCGAAGCTTATATATAGAGCTCTATGAATTCGACACCTGGATGTGTGCCACTCCTTTTCGAAGTCTTTCCTTCCTCGACGTACCAAATCTCCTTCATATCACGATAACCAGCAGATTTCCGTGGTCAGGTCGCACTGCGGAACAAGGCTTTTTATGTAATTCCTGGAATGCTCCGAGACTTCGCAGCTTGCGTGTTTCGAACTATCTCCCATTCTCCCCAGATCAGATGGCTTGCTTTCAAAATATCGAACAGGCAGAGATTCAGTTCTCCTCGGAGGGGTTCTGGAATCCAGAGCGCTATCTCGGTGCTCTCTCAAAACTCTCGTCATTATCACAGCTCAACCTCGTAATCAGACGCGTTATCCCGTTCAATTCGAATGTGGACATCACCCCCATCTCTATGGACAACGTTCAAACCTATCGCGTCGAACTACGCTCACTCAACGATACCGAAGAAACACAGAAGTCATTGTTGGTGCTATCTCGAATTTTTGGCGCATTGTATTGCCCAAACGTACGCGAAATGTCTCTCGTAGTCGCTGACTGCTCCGAGCAGTACGCCGCGCCATTACTATCCGCTCTTTCACCTTCATTCGGCCATCGAAACGACTATCCTTCCCTCGCGGATTTATCGCTCTCCCTTTCCCTCGACTGCATGAAGGTCACAAATCTTCGTCTTCCACTGGAAACCGCCCCAAACCTCCGCCAGCTCTCAATGTCGATTTCCTCGGATTTTGATATAACACTTTCGCGTCCGAGCTCAGCAAGGCCCTTGAAGACGCTGCGATTATCAAATCCGTATGCGACAAGCGCCGCTCATTGGTTGCGATCTTTCATTGGGTGCACCTCTTGGCCGCTGTTTGAGACGTTTATTTTCGAAATTCCTTCAGAGAAAGTATTAGCGGAGGGAAGGGGCGCGGACCAGATGGCGGAATCCCCGTCGAGCTTGAAAGTCATTCGAAGCGAAGATATCGCTTCCTGGTGTAGCGAGATCTTGGATTACCATCCGTAAGTGGTCGGGGAAGGGAGCTACGCGAGACCCTCTGTGCACTCCGCCTCTGCATGAGGTCAGCCAATATATTCCTTTCTTTTTTCCAATAGTACTGATGTCACCTATTCTCTGGTAGTATCTGGCGAGGTGGTATCTTTGTCGCGCTGTACCAGTCTGGTTACACCGTGATTCGTGCACTAACAATTGGCAGTGCATTGGAACTCAATGAAAGTCGATGACAGGCTATAGCAAATTGATTCTAGCTAATTGTAGCCACCGATATCGACACATTGACGTCCAATTTATTGAACGGAAACAACACGAAAAGTACCTCAAAAGCGTGTGAACGCGCTACGCATGCTCAAGCTGGCACGCGACGGCGAAGCCTTTGTCTTCTTTGTCGCGTCCCACCAACTTGCTTCCGCGCTAGCACGAAGGATTTGAAGAACCAGCGCTAGGAAACTTGAAGGCCCTCTCGTAGCTACGCGTAGGGACAAAATGACCTACGACATTGAAGAACGTCGGCTAACGCCGTCGTCTTCGAAATCGAAGACGTTCGTCAGCGTACCTGCTTTTGTCGAGCATCTCCTCAAGGTGGTCGATACTACTAGTAACGAAGGCTCGGAGTTCACTTTGTCGGAGGGACTAGAAATGGAGAAATTGATTCTGTACGTGTGCATCTTCATCGCAGAATCGACTCTGATTGCTGACCTTCACTTCAGAGATGCCTATGACTACATCGGAGTCTTCGCAGAAAGCCCAGACACAAAGAAAGGGATCGTATCGCGCTCAAAGCTACTCAGACACTCACTCGAGCCTACTGTCGCAACTCTGCAAGCGCTGACAAAGATGCTCGAGAAGGAACTTGGTGACGCGCATCGTATTGAAGAACAGGTTATATCTATGTGCGGTTTCGCCTCCCTTCCGACAGAGATTCTAGAGAAGATCTTTCATATCGCGGTACACGGGGAAGAAGGGAGGATACCATCCGTGGCAATAACTCTTTCTCATGTCTGTCGGTTCTTCCGCGACATGGTCTTGAATTCGCCTTCATTCTGGACAACCATCGATGTCTCCTACGCTGACGCCGAACGGCCTCTCTCTCAAGCCATCCTCGAATTATGTCTAGAGCGCAGCAAACAATCACCACTAGGCATCCGCATCAAATTCGACGACTACGACGTCGTGAGCCCTCGCAATGCATGGAACAGAAGATATCTTGCGATTCTCGCTCGTCACGCTCATCGATGGCGAAGCTTCGACATCGAGCTTTTCGAAATCCATTCTCGGGATTACTTCAATCTATTCCGAGATATTCCTCACCTCCATCTGCCAGATCTTCAACGATTCGCCATACGCAGCACATTCCCTTGGTCGTACCGTATTTTGGAGAGAAGTTTCATTTTCTCTACGTGGAACGCTCCGAAGCTTCGCGAACTGCGAGTATCGAATCATCTCCCGTTCTCTGTGGAGGCGAGTACCACGTTTGACAGTGTTGAACAAGCGGAGATTCGGTTCGACACCATAGGCGTCTGGAATCCAGACCGCTATCTCAACGCATTGCTCCGACTATCCTCTTTATCTCAGCTCGACCTCATAATCCATAACACTGTGCCGTTCGACTTGGAAGCAAACATCTCCTCCGTCTCGCTGAAAAGCGTACAGATCTATCGCGTAGAACTGCATTCGATCAAGAATCCCAACATTATATATGAAACAGCCATATCGACGCTATCGGGAGTTCTAGGAGCTTTGCGGTGCCCTAATGCTCTCCAACTGTCCCTCGTCGTCACCGAATGCTCCGGTCAATTCGTCGCGCCTTTGCTGTCCGCCCTGTCTGAACATCATTACCCTTCGCTCGTGGATCTGTCCCTCTCCATCTCTCCGAGCTGTAGAACGTTCGGAGCCAGCACCGACTTCAATCTTCCACTGGAGGCCGCACCAAACCTTCGCCATCTCTCAATGTCAATCGCCTCGGATTTCGATATATCTCTCTCACGTCGCGTCTCCAGCAAACCCTTAAAGACTTTGAGATTCGCGAATCCGTATCCAAAGAGTGTCGCTCGCTGGCTGCGATCCTTCATTGGGTGGACCTCGGAGGCGAAGAATTGGCCGTTGTTCGAGACATTCATTTTTGAATGTTCTCCGACTAAAGTGCTGTCGAGAAAGGGCGAGGAGCGGATGACAGAAGCACCGTCAAGCACCAAGGTCATCGAAAGCGAAGACATCGCATCCTGGTGTCGCGAAATCCTGAATCCGTATTCGAAGATGATTGTAGCGGGAAGCACTCCGGGCTTACACGCAAGCTCCGCTACTGCTCGATATCTGCGGGAAGAGTAGTGCATTTTGTCGAATTTTTGAAAGAGAATAAAAGGGAGCTTCAAGTCGCACTGCTAAGTCGATAGGTGAGCTGTTGTCCATGACTTTGCGCTTTGATCTATGAACTGACTCTAATTTAATTCTACAGGCAATGATTCGGGATACGAAATATCACTCGTCGTTGTAGCCAAAGAGGGAGTTGTTGAGGCAACTCAGAGGATTGATCTTACTGTAATATTAGGATTTGACAGAAATCTGCTGGAGACATGGATGTGGAGTGTTTCGAATGATTCTCATAAATTGTGGTTAAAATTTCCCTTCTTCCGATGACTTCACCGCTCATTTAATGTTCTTCATTTAGGCGCGTAAGACTCAGAATTTTTTTCAACGTGATAAGTGTGGACGAGAGATAGATACAGTATTCCTTCAGAAGAACGGGCATCCACCATTTCCGGTGAATTCCAAAACGTCATGCATCAAGAGTATTTGCACGACAATCCAACTTTCAATAAGAGATCGATTCTTAGTTCCTTCAAGCCGCAATAATAATAATCGTCGGTCCGTTGGCCTGGACCTTGACCTTGAGGTTCAGAAGCAAACACGATGAAAATCAGCTTCAAATTGAAAGCGTGAGAAACGCTTTTTGACGCGGCGTTGGCCACAGCAAAGGCTTCATCTTCTTCGTCACGTCCACGTCCTCCTCCCATCTCTATACGAAAGTCTCGAGATTCCATTCTTTCAAACAGCTCACGGAGACCACAATCTTCGCGCGACGGCTCAACGGAAAGATTATGACCTCCCCAAGACCGAAGGTGTGCCCTGACGCAGCTACATTTGCTGAGGATCTCTTCGAGTTGGTCGAGACCCGCGATGGCTCGGAGTATGTTCTGGTGGAGGAATTGCAGAAGGAGAAAGAGATTCTGTGCGTGATAATCCTTCTGGATGATTACATTTGAGGTGCTAATCTTCGCGCCAGGAATGCCTTCGATTACGTTGGGATCTCCCAAGAAAGTGCCATGACGAAGAAAGACGTTGTATCACGATCGAAGTCACTCAGAAACACGTTTGAAACCGCCGTTGCGACATCACAAGGAGTGATCAGGTGTCTCGAGCAGGAGCTCGAAGATGCCTGTGATCTAGAAGAAAGAATTATGTCCATGTGTGGTCTCGCTTCCCTCCCAACAGAGCTTTTGGGGAGAATTTTCCATTTTGCGATTGAAATAAACCGGGGATCAATCTTGGCGATCAATATTTCTCATGTCTGCCGTCTCTTTCGCGAAGTAACAATACATACTCCTTCGTTATGGTCCACGATCGATGTCGTTTACTCCGAGTACGAGAGCACCCCCTCTCTGGCCATCCTCAACGCATGCCTGGAGCGCAGCAAAAATTCCCCGCTATATATCCACATCAAGTTCGGAGAAGCCGACGACTCCAGCTCTCGCAATGTGCGGAGCAAGAAATGTCTTTCGGCTCTTATTCAACACTCCTTTCGATGGAGTAGCTTTGAACTTGAGCTCGAAGTCGTCGACTCTCAGACATACTTGCAACTCCTCCAAGATTTCGTCAACATCAATACGCCGAATCTTCTTGAATTGAAGATCGACAGCGTAACTCCCTGGATGTATGGCGAATCGGAACAAAAGTCCCTTGCTTCCACATGGAACGCCCCAAAGCTCCAGCGCTTTCACGTAGTGAACCAATACCCGTTTCCTTCAGATCAAAGCGTGGATTTGGCCAATATCAAAGAGGCTCATATTAGATTCGACTACGGTGGTGTCTGGGATCAAGATTGTTTTCTAGGGTCACTTTCTCGACTCTCCTCGTTGTCCGAACTCAATCTCGAAATCGGTGATACAGTCCCATTCTATCTCGAAGAAGGGATCCCTCCCGTTTCTCTGAACACTGTCCAAATCTATCGCGTTGGGCTATATCACATTGACGGATTCGATGACTTGTTATCGTTACGAGTTTTGGGTGCTTTACGTTGTCCAAGCGCTCGCCACTTATCCCTCATCATATACAAATGCTGCAACTCGATTATCGTACCAACACTGTCCGTTCTAACACCTTCATTTAACCAATCCTCTCTGACGGATTTGACGATCACCATCTCTTCACTTCGTCAAGAAGCCGACAGCGTCATTTTTCAACTTCCTCTGGACTCTGCCCAAAACCTTCGCCAACTGTCATTGTCGATATCTTCCGATTTCGAAATATCCCTTCCGCGCCCCGTCTTTGGAAATCCCTTGAAGACCTTGCGATTCTCGAATCCGTATCCAAAGAGCGTCGCACGCTGGCTGCGTTCTTTCACTGGACGCCCCACTGAAGAGAAGAATTGGCCTTTGTTCGAGACATTCGTTTTCAAATCTCTTCCAGCTCAAGCTTCGTCATTTAAGGGATTGCCCAGACCAACGGATTCACCGCCTATTACCAAGGTCTTACAAAGCGAAGATGTGCCTTCTTGGTGCGATGAAATCTTAAACCCGTATCGTCATACAGTGGTAGCGGGTGCTGAATCCCTTTCTCGCTCCGACTCTACATGAGAATCGCAAGGATTGTAACGTTGAGGTATTTTGAGTCACTGGTTGTGCTACTTTGTCTATGAGAGGTGAGTCGCTACTCGCTATCTTCCACCCCGACTTCAAACCAATTTACTATTGTTTCAATTCGCAGGACTTTCTTTTCGTATGAAGGTGATTGAATGGGTTTGAAGCAAGGTCGTAGAAGTATCAGTTGATCACCATTTAATGGGCTTCTTGACAAGTGCTAGAGCACTCACCTTCGATTTACTTGTTGTCGTTCAACATCAATTGTCTATGGTCCTTTACCTTTCTTCCGAGATCTAATTTCGAATACGGTTCATGATCTCATGACCGAAACTAACCGATTGCCGAAGCTGAGTCGATTAACCGGACTTCATGACAAACCCGCCAGGTATTTCCCAGCGTCGCGCTTCCAGTGGATCGCCAACGCGCCTTCACTCGCGCGTCCTTTCTACAGGAATCATGGGCTCGTCTCTTTCAAGTCGTTTTAACGATGCACTTCCATGCGACATCCTCAACGAAATATTCGAGAATGTGGCCAGTGAAGATGTCGACAGAGCTTCCCTCATATCGCTGCGGATCTCCCATGTTTGCAGGCGATCTCGCAACGTCGCACTGAGCAACGCAAAGCTTTGGACCTCCATCCGCTTCCACGATGATCTACGCTCTCTAGAATTCGCCGATGAATGTCTGCTGAGAAGTAGATGTGCGCCAATCGACGTCGTGATGGTCCTCGATACGGAGGCGGATCTGAAGGTCGCCGACGGTGCTCTCGCAGTCTTCATGAGCAAGATCATGTCGAATATTCACCGATGGAGGGGATGGAGGATTGCATACATAAGCACCAAGAGTGTTTGGCGACTGAGCCCAGCAAGGAGATTGCAAGCAGCTGTTCAGCTCGAGCCGAAGCACCTCACCAATCTCGAAACTCTGGTGATCCAGAAAAAATTGCAGTCGTCTCTCCACTTCTCCCCCGATCTATCATTTTGGAGCGCTCTATTCTCCTCGTCGGCCTTTTCTCGCCTTCGACGCGTTTCCCTCGAGTATTTCCTCCCAAAGATTCCTAAAACTCCAAGCACATCATTTTCCAGCATCTTCTCACTTGATGTCACCCTCTCCGGCGTCGATGTTGCCTGCAACTCGCACCTGCTCCTCGGAATCTTAGAGAAGTGTACAGCGCTAGAAGAATTCGCTCTGAAAGTCGCAGTCACAAAATATTGGCGCACAGCGACATTCCCGCCTGGCTTCATCTCAACGCCATGCACCGCCTGCGCAAGCATTCGATCCATCGAAGTTTATCTCTCATTCGCCGACGACATGGTCAATAAATGGCCGCTCTCGGAGATACTACACTTCGAACTGCTGTTCCGAAATTTGCAGGTGCAAAATGTTACAAGGCTCGTCGTCGGTGTCGAAGTGGCCCCGGACGTACGATCACGTCTGAAACCATACCCTCCGCCTTCCATCTTCCAACAACATTTCTTCGAGATCTTGTCCTCGCATCCAAACTTTGCTTCCGTCGAGCACCTCCGAATCTTCGTGAATATTGGGATACCCGCGGAAGGCATGCACGGAGATGCGATAAGGAGTATCGCGATCCCGCTGCAAGACCTTCCGAGCTTAAAGCACCTTGAGTTGGAATCCGACTTCGCTCTACGCCCGTTTGCTGAGGATGATGGATTCCCCTTCCATCCGCTATCCTCTCTCGAAAGCATTCACGCGCGTGTGCCGAATTCGACGTTCGTGGCGGAATGGCAGCTATATCTTCTCAACTTACGAGAGCAAAGAGGCGATTGGGGCGCCTTCAACGAAATGACAGTGAACTCCCAAATTCTGGTGGACTCACATGACGACTAAAGGGTGTGAGTAGGGGAGTTTAGTCGTGCCTTCGGGTTGTAATGCGGCAAAATTCCTGCGCAGGGTAAGTTTATAATTTTTGTTTCTTAAATGTTGTTTTCTCATAATGACAACGTAGCTTTTCCGAAAGGCTTGCTTTCGTCGTAATCCGAATGACCTACCTTAAGAAGCTGGGGGACCTACGGTGACGTACATGCAGTATGATCAGAGCCCGGAATGAAAAAGAACGCACCGTCCAAACGGATAGTTCGTGCAGAGAAAAACAAATATTGCTTCTGGAGTTCATCAACGTTCTCTCATATCATATCACATTCACGATTTTGGATTGACTTGCTTGCAACATCACTGGGAGGAGCGAACGTGACTCGCAATTTCTGACTTCTATGCAGAGAGGTCTTCCCTGCAGACGCAGTTTGATATTAGCTCAATTCGTAGTATCGTTCGCGTTAAAAAGCAACGTACACAAAAATACCCCTTCATTGCGAGCCAGCGAAAAGATCTGAAGTCTGTACATAGTCGACGTTTCGCTAATTTTCTTCCTTACTCCATAGAAGGAGTTCCTCCTTACAGAGGGTCGTTGGCGTGTTTACGATAGTACCGTTATCCGTTTCAACTGCCTTTCGGATTACGAGTTTTTCGAAGTTCTCCCACTTGCTCTGGAGTGAGAGCAAGTCGCAAACGTCCTGAACCCAGGGGCGTAGCATTTCGGAATAAAGCGACTGTATCTCCACCACCTTTAGAGACGGAAATGCACCGTCGGTCTGCTGCGCTTTGGGAATGGGCAGCGGGGAGCTCCGAGCAAGTCCTTTCATAGCTCCTTCCAGAAAAAGGTG
Source organism: Schizopora paradoxa (assembly GCA_001020605.1). Taxonomy (NCBI): domain Eukaryota; kingdom Fungi; phylum Basidiomycota; class Agaricomycetes; order Hymenochaetales; family Schizoporaceae; genus Schizopora; species Schizopora paradoxa. The sequence continues at coordinate 225,924 of KQ085894.1, forward strand.
GCTTAGATTGGGAAAGGAGAATAAGGGTAGCTCTATGACCGCCTGTCGGAATACAGAGTAATCGTCCAACCGTGCCGCCTCTGTCTTCAGTCGAAGCTGCGATAAATGCGAGAATTGCTTCGAAGCATTTCCGAAAAGGTATTCAAAGCACGGCGGAATGAAGTTCGCGGGAGGTCCATTTCTATGCGACGCATCGTCCACGACGGAGATATGGATAGAAAGATCCGTAATGTTGGGGCAGTGAACGTTCGACAACAGGTTTTTGTGCGAGGACTTCGAGTCGATGCGAATGAACAACGAGAGGTGTCGCAATGACGATAAGGTCAGGTTGGTGGAGGATGTCATCTTTGAGAGAGTGCAACGGATACCAAGATTAAGAGAGCACAAGGGAGGGAGGGATTCCAGGCCGTATATCCAATCGAAGGGGAAATCGATTGTAAATATAGTGAGGGATATATGTGTGATGGAATTGAGGTTGCGAAGGTCCACCGCGAAGTCTTCCAGTTCCAGAATTCGAAGTTTCGGCGCATCCCAGCGAAGTAGCTCCAAGAGGTTGTCAGAGAGCCACGAATTAAGAGAGAAGTTGATAACGATGGACAATCTTTCGAGATTTGGTGTATGAATATTGTCAAGTCCGAGCTTCTTCAGAGATTCGAAGAAGCGATTAACACCGTTTTTGCTGCCATCGAAGGAAATGCGAAAACTCTTCCAACGGTTCGAATGAGGAGTCAAGTCCCTCATGAACCGGTCGATAGTCACGTAATCGTATTTTCTGGAAGTGACTTCAAAGTCGATGTCCAGCGGATAAGTCCGACTACGATTAAGGAAGATCGCATTTTTCTGCTGCATTTCGGCCGAGTACCTCGAGGCTCCGCGAATGACTGACCACAGAGATGACGTTCCCAGCGCAACGGAACGGAATCGTCTACAGACGCTCGCCAAATCAAGCGCCGTGCGATCCCTGTACTCATCGCCTTCAAGAACTAGGTCGAAGATGTACGAGAGGATGTCGTCAGGAAGCAATGTTACTCGAAACATGCGACCGATATCTTCAAGACGCTTGTCAGCGGTTTCGAGCTCCCGTAGAATGACATCGTTGAAATAGACAAGGGTGGTGAGGGATTCTCTTAGAGACTCATGGAGGTTTGTTGCCATCAGGCGAAGTTCCCTTGCTTCTTCAAGACAAGTCAATGGCGATGGCTTCGCTCGCAAGATCTTGTTTCTGCAGAAGAGAACTCAATAGTTGACACATTTGAGGTAAATGCAGTACTCACAGATACAATTCTTTTTGACGGTCCTCGCGATCTTGCGGAGATCCAGTGTCCTTCCAGTTTCGAATCATCGTGCATAATTTGTCGATATCGCAGTCGATCTGGGGCATCACGATAGCGCGGTATGGGTCCCTCCTCGAAGCTTTCGTGATAGGCTTATAATGCATCATACTGACTTGAAACAGACATTGAGCGCATCCACAAGCGCGATTGCTTGACTTGGTAACGCGTCGCTTTGACAAGTAGTCCTCTGCAATGATTCTTGAGAGCCTGTTGAATTGTTCTCAGAGTTTCCACTCAGATTTTCTCGTTAAATACTCACAAGTCGTGGTCTGATTGCATTGATTCTGAGGAGTTCTGTGATAGAGAGATGGTGGACGATGTACAACGCCTCTCTGCTGCGGGACTCAAAGACGACACAAAGCGGCGCGGTTGAAGGACGTTTCCCACGCTGACCGAAAACGGCTTCGCTTCGCGGGCAGGAAGGACTTGCTTATCGTGGGCCTACGCTGGCGCGAGGCAGAACCGATTTGCCATGTATGAATCGCAGTTGTCGCTAACTCTTGTACCCCTATTTTCCAATGAATTGTTTTTGTCAGTACTAGTATGGAAGCATACAGGTGCCACCGGCTCTCTAGCATCATCCCGAGCTTCTCATCGAACCAAACAACACTACGACACTATCACCTTGATAGCTTTCAGTCTAATTTTAAGACATAACAAATCTGTGTCACGCCGAGACATTTGTGGGTATAATGTGGTTCGAGAAATCCTGAGGCACTCACCTCATTTTACCAGTTCAAGGTCCCCGGTCTACCATCAATTGTGTGAGGATGAAGCCTCACTGTGATTGCTGTCGATATCCTCGTCATTTCCTTCCGAGTCCTTCGAAGACCAGTCGTCGCTCACAGCGGCATGGTTTCTCCGACAGTGACATGCTTGAACTTCTTGAAGTACGAATAGTACGAATAAAAAGCTGGCAACACGAAAACGCGAGCAGCCTCCCTCCTCTGAGTCGAAGTCGCGTTCTCGACTTGTGTAAGGGAGGAACAATGGAAACGAACAGATATGCACAGACGCTAGACAAGCGCCGGAGACAGGAATAGCCAACATGTACTGAAATACCCTTGCTCTGGCAAGGGCACTGTAGCTCAAATTCCGTGAGAAAGTGTGCAATTTATTACCACGCTCGTGCAGGGTAAACAAGTGTAAACATAGCGCTTACGGGAGCTCTTCACCCTAACACACCTCCTTCTTGTTCGTCGTCTTTCGTCTCTCTGGGTCTCGGATGTTAACGTTCTATATGTCCTAGAGGGGGGGCGGGGCTGCGATGGCGTGCTTGTCAAGCAGTATCGCCCATGTCTTCCGACGACGACCACTCTTCGCTTGTGCTCCAAGCCTATCACTACTTTCCGGACCTTCACGGCGATGTTGACAGACAGGCTTTGCTGGCCGCGAGGAGAGTGATGCTGCGATACGGCTCGGGGCTCGTAACGTTTATCATGGTGAGCCCGGAGCTTGGTGCGTTTCGCGGTGGTGTTTTGGGTTGACTGGACTACCTCCAGCTCTGTCGTTACTGGAACGACACGACGACCATCAAGCTCGTAATTGTTAAGAAGGACTCTTACCTGCGTTACTTCGGGCATCAGAGGGTGCGTTGTCTGTCTTTTTTTTGGTGGTCTCCCTCTCTTACAACAAATTGCAGCTTGATCACTACCTGAAACTTCTTTTGCCTACGTCGTACGACAGAGACGAGATTAAGCACATGCGCCTGCTCGCCTGCTCCGATGAATGCGTGAGTGAGGAAGACTGCCTATTGCTTCCGGTCAGCTAACCTCCGAAAATCGCACAGAGGTTCATATTTCGACGCTTTCGTTACGATCACACCTTCAGACGCCTCCGCCACCACCTTTTGCGACGCATGGAGACTTTTGTTGTCCGCGCGTATAACCAATACGTACTGTCTGCTTTGAACGAACACCGCGCGTTCGCTTGACCACATCACCGTGACAATGTACACGTTTCCAGCATCTCTGTATACAATACTGGGCTCACCGACTTCCACGTGCAATCTACCACTATCACCTCTAATCAAATCCTGCGATTTTCCCTTGAGGTCCCGACACGACATCCGTGCAAAGGGCAAGCTCCCGCTCCTCTGACCGTCCTCGTCTCTCCCTCCTTCTCCTCTCGACCGCATCTCCAACTCCTGACCCCGTTCGGGATCGTCGGCTCCTGCGGGCGTGTCTCGCTGTCTCGTTCCGCGCTGCGCTTACCTCTTTCAGGGGCTTCTTCCTCGACATCCCGCCTCCTTGTTTCGCGCTTCCGTACTGCGCATACCCCGGCAGCTCTCCGTCTCCGAGGATGGGTGCTCGAGGACGTTCCTACTTATTTCGCGCTTTTACTACCCGAGCGTTTCTGCAGACAACGCGCCCCCCACTACAGTATTCGCGATGGAGTCCGCAACCTCACTTATCTTTCGGGCTATGTACGTCTTCTTGTCAATTAATGGCTTGATGTCTGACGACGTTGCGTATTAGGAGGACTCGCTTCGACGCTCTTCCCCAACTACCGTAAGTGTGTCTATGTTCGTCGATCGACATCAGCGCTATACTCTTGGCTGTTTGTAGGGAGGTTAATTACTACGTTGGTTCTTACGTGGACTTCGATTCCCGACCTACGCCTCTCTTGGTGCTGAGAGACACGTACCCATCTAACGTGCAGGTTTTGGCGTGAGTTGTGTTTGTCATATTCTTCTTCACTCTTTGACGTTCTGGTAGCGCCCTCGTCGAATGGGCGTCTAGCTTGAGTATTCAAGTATTTCACAACCTCGCGTGCGTACCGGATCCTAGCGCATTTTCTGCCGCTCGTGGTCGCGTGAATCTGGGCAGCGCTCCTGCTTTGTTTTACATAACCGGTCAACTCGTGGCGCGAAACTCGTCGGCGGACGTCAATGCCAATGATGTTATCATAAAACCTTTCGCTGAAACTTGGGAACGTGCGGCTGCCGTTTTGGGTTGTGTCCTGAAGTCGAGAAGCGTCCTCTTTCGGTCGGACGGTCACGGACTTGCTTTCGACCTTCCGGAGTTAGGTGAAGGTGCGCTGCAAGCACGATACTATCGTCCTCTACTTACTTCTGCTTTTAGTCAGCTGCTACAACGCCACGGAGAGCAACAGCGATGTGACAGACATTCGATCACTTCCCTCCATCTCTTTCACTGACATTTCTTTGGGCGCTTGCGTGTTACCTGTCTTCTCTGTTTCTTACAAAACTCCTTCAGAGGATGACCTTACGCGTTTCGATCTTGATAGAAGTTTTAAGCGCTACATTCGATTTAGACTCCACTCCCTTCTTTTGTTGGGTCAGAAAGATGAGGAGCAGTTCGTTGCGCATATGTTCAACATTTTTCATCACGCATTAGGTGTAAAGTTTCGAGTATAGTCTTTCTCGTTTCCGTATACTCACACATCCCATCTCCCACTTTGCGTTTCGCTCGGTATGCGTTAAATTCATCTGCTGTATTTCAACTACAACCCGTCTGCAAATTTCGAACTCATGTACACCTACACTTCAATCGCGTATGCGGTGCCTCCTCTGATTCCATTCTATCCCTCTTCGCGTTAGTTCCCATCCGATGGGTCGTCGCTGACACCTTCGGAGTCGTAGACTTTCGCCGTCGCGCTTGCTTCCCCTCCCCATTCGCAACGACCACCGTGCCTCCAATAAACCACAGGGTCGCGGAGCCATCTCGGGGGCCCGCTGCACGCCTCGATCGCGCCCCGCTCTGAGTATGCAATGTACTGCACGCCCTCGTCGCAAGTGTTTCGGGTTGTCAAAGGGCAGTCGACTGACGAGAAGCACTCGTGTTGCTTTATTCCTTTCACGACGCCCTCGTCACGAACGTCGTAGCCACGTCGACGGTATTTGTCCAACCAGCCGGTGTACCTCAAGCCCTGCGCCATGAGATCGTTCAACGCATCTGTCGGAGGGGTCTGAACGTGTTCCGAAGCGAACGTTCGCCTTCCCTCGCTCCACGTCGGGTGCATGTTCACGTAGCCGTCGAAAGTCAAACCAGCTCGGAGGTGGGTGAGGTTAAACCTGACTATTGGAAGAAACGCTGATGCCGATTTCGACTCCACTACGTCCATATATCCGACTTTTCCGTTCTCGTCCATGAAGCGAACGCTAGCCATTGCGTGTATAGCAGTGTTCGTGTAGAAAACGAGGTCCCGTCCGCCGTTACTGACTGTTCCGTCTTCGTTCACAGTGGGCGGCGGTGCTGCGTGGCGCTCCAGTATTTCCATGTCTGCTCCAGGCAGGTCTGCCAACGCGTTCAGCACGATGTCTAGCTTTCCTTTTCCAATGTACACGTCTACATCGCCGACGCTCACTTCCTCCGTCGTCCACGAACGAGCTAACTCGGGATCCAAGAAGGAGGGCACGAAAGATCCCGAAATGACTGCGTCGTGCTGGCCTAGCATCTCGTAGAATCCGTTAGGCGAAGGTATACCAGCTTCCGAAAGGTTGACCACGACGTCTTCTCTCAACATGGCGCGAGCGAAGTGAGAGAGGGTGGCCTCCAGGTTCGCAACCCCAAGTATTCCTCGTCGGTCGAGCCTCTGAAGAACTGCTCTTGCATCTTGTCGCTCGTATTTGGTAAGGAGGGAGAGCTCCATCGGTAAGATAGTTCGCTGCGATCGCGTATAACAAAAGCTTGTTCGAAAACTGTTGGTTGACAGGCAGCGAAACCCGGGGATTTATATTTGCTCGCCGATGAATTTACACTCCGACTCCCAGCCTCAATCGTCACAAACCTCTGCAGTCTGACACACTACGGTCAGCCTTGGGGCAACGTACCGGGGCTGGGAAGTGCCCGTACGTATAAAAAAGGACGTAGGCACACCTGTCTTCCGTACATCATTTTATTCTTTACCATGGACAAAGAGTAAGGCACTTTTTTTTTGCGCATTTCAACTGATGATGATTGGGCAGATCGTCTTCGGTATCCAAGCGGCCTGAGGTCGAGCCGAAAACCTATAAGCCTCGGTGAGCGGGTTTGTACATTCAATGTAATCCCTTTTTTCTAAATCGATTGCGTTCGTTTCCTAGACACGTAGTTCTTGTGGCCGAAAACGGAGAGAGGTATAAGGTGGACGTTGAAGATCTCTGCCGTTTCTCGTCCGTATTCTCGGAAATGGTCGACATGCCTTTTGCTCCTGATGATGGCGAGGACGCGAAGGAGCCCATCGTACAATTGACGGAGGATTCCGGGACGATCCAATTTTTAGTCGCTTTTCTCCAGGGACGCGTCTGCTCTCCAACGCTCGCCACTACACCGTTCCGCGTATTGGAAGTGTGGATTGCGGCAGACAAATACAACGCCCCCACTTTACAGAGCTTTTTGCGAGTTTACACCGTTGCGTACTGGGATATCCTTGCCAACGATCCTGTCTACCTCGTTCACCTCGCCGATCGAGCAGGGTGGTTGGATTTGGCATGGAAGGCTGCGAGGGAAACTCTCAAGATAGCCACGGACTCTGTCGAACAGCAAGTATCGTCGCTGAAGAGGAAGGGAATGGAAACTCACGTCGCTTCTCGCCTTCTCGAATTGCACGAATCTCGTCGCGACTCACTCGTCGAGCTCACTTTCAAGACGTTCAAGGTTGTCATTCTTCCGGACGACTTGCCTTCCTGCGTATGCGGAGAAGTGCTTTCAAGTGCACAGATCTTTAACGCGACAGCGTCCCTCGCTTATTTACATCATCGAATCGAACTTCGCCCTCTTGCGGATTTTCTGTGGGAGCCCTCGTTCTGGGCGCAAGACCGTTTTACAGGAACGTGCGACAATTGTCACTCTGGATTTTGGTCCAGTGATGCCGTTGTTGCGGTCTCGGACGACTCACAGCTTTCCGAGTCGCTCGCTACCCTATTCCCATTTACGATATCTGTAATGTAGCCCACCTTCAATCTTCCGAGCATTGCATTCTCTATGTTCCTAATGATACGACATATCTGTTTTTAATGTATAGGTGCTTTGGCGCTTTCCAAACAAACATTGCGATCGGTCTGTTGACCTTGTTAGCTTGCTGTCAGGACGACGGATGTATGTGAGACGTCCCGAAAATCCGCCTTGCATCCGGGATCCGTGTGCAAGACAGGTTTCCGCAAACGTCTTCCCCGAAGAGATATAAACATTGCGTTCTTGCTGGATAGAGAGCACTTTGTCAGCGACTCTTCCTGTTTTTTTCGCTGCGACACAACTGTTTATTTTACATGTCTTCGCCCTCTGAAAAATTGTGCTCGCGGTAAGCTCTTTTCCTCGTACATATAAGCTTCGCCTCTGATGCCTTGAAGGCACACATTTCCGACGCAGCAGTCTTACAGGTATACCGATTATCGTCCCCAAGGTACGACAACCCCGAAACAAATAGTGGACATATCCACTCCGCCGCGACCCGACGATCTTTCGATGGGCGAGAGTGTTGAGGCTGCCAGTAAGGAGGTCATAGAGCCGCTGCAACTTCCTCCGGTAAGTTCCGTCGAGCTCGCATTTTCTACTGCACTGGAAAAAATTCAATTTACTCATCGGAAGAAAGCAAGGCGCAGATGCATTTCGCCCAGAGATTTGCTCCTCGACAAGCTCGAACTTTGACGTCGTGTACACAAGCAATACGAAGGTGGGATATTTCACTTCTCAATTTGTCTTGGCTCATGCCCGTCATTAAAGGCTATGGCGTATTATATCACGTCTTACGCTACAAAAAAACCAAGTGAACACTTCTTGAAAAGTTCTGTTGAAGCAAAGCGACGCTTTTGAGAGTGGCTGAATCACGTCATATCGCCGTTATGTCGTTTTGTGTCTGTGGTTTTGCTGAAGTAGAACCTTTCCTGTTCTTCCTGCCTTCTCTCAAATTCGAAGACGCTATTCTTCTCCACCTTCCAGAACTTCCGGGAGTTATCAACTGTGCCTCGATTATTTGAAGTACAGGTTCCGTCGGGCTCGATCGCGCGGGCGCGAAGGTGAGAGAAAGGGAGAGCCTCAATACCGATTCGACAAGTCGTTTTTCCACATCTTTTCCTTCAATGAGTTTCCCGTCTAAATTTTTCACCCAATTCTTGTTCGGTCCCTAAAAATGAATTTTAATACTCGTACCAACTAATTCGGGTTACTCACAGTTGAACAATTTGAAGGGTAGAGCACATCAATGTACCTCGTTTTTTCTGAAGCTGAAGCGAATGTAAGAGCGGTGGAGCTCAGATCTTCTACATTGTCCAAGCAATGCTTCCAGTCTTCTTCCATGTCGTCAAAAAAAACATGCGTCGGAGCACAGAGTCGCAGATAAGTCCCTTGCGGTTTGAAAAGCCGGACGCGGTGTACTTGAGCAATTATCTCGAACACTTGTAAATTGGTCGGAAGAAAGAAAGTTCCTGAATTGGACTCGTAGTCCTCTTGTTCATTGCCTGAGCTCCAGCCTTCGCAAGCGTCGTCGAAGAAGAGCGTGTCTAGAAACTGAGGCCGCCCAAGATAGAGTCGTTTACTCCGCGTGCGATGTAAAAAATGTTTAATTTGCAAGGTCCTTGATGTAGCAGAGGCGCTACTGTTCGAGTCCATAGCGAGCAACTTGCGAAATGTTCAAGGGTAGGTCGTCGTCGATGCTCTTGCAAAAAAGACTTTTGGCCGGAACTGCTGGAAGACGTGGCTGGGTCTTTTTGTTACGTAATGAGCTGAGAAAAGAAATCACACGCTGACTTAACTGTCAGACTATCTTTGTACTTGTATTTACGTGGCATAAAGCATACACACCGACAATAAAAGCAGCGTCGACTTTTAAAACGGATAAACTGGAGCCACTCTTTCCAGTCCGAGCGCCCAGGCGTTCGGAAGGATGTCCAACTCGTCGCTATCCACGAGTTTTATTCCCAGGGAATTAAGCAGTGCCCACCAATACGCGTAGATTGCCCCCTCAAAGATATCCAGCGGTGCACTTGAGAACAATGTTTGAAGTGGGAATTGAAGTTGGAGTTTTTGTAAGGTATTCAACCTTCCGCTCTGCCAAAGCTCCCATATAACGAAATCGACGTGTCTCGCTTTTTCTAACCCCGGTGTATGCTCTGGCTCCGGGCCGTAATCGAAAGCAAGGCCTCGAAAAGCGAGTTCTTGCAGTCCGCTGTGGTCGTTGCGAATGAGAGCGAGTGCTGAAGGGAAATAGCATTCGATGCTACGTAACGTCGCAGAGGCTGGTATTTGAACAATCTCTGAGAACTGGCTTCGTACGAGAACCGTCAGGTGCAAGACGGTGCCTTTCGTGTTTTCCAAAAGATCTCGAAGCATCGAGATGTCTAGCCTCTCCGAATATGAGATCCAAAGTGTTTCGAGACTGACAAATGTGGAGAGAGTCAACCCTTCGAGCACCGTGTTTGATTCGACTTCGTTCGACCCGAAGTAAATGCAAAGTGTTCCCAGCATGGGCCAGACATGGGGCGACAACGCGCGTGGAGGTTTTTCGTCACAAAGCGTTGTAAAATATGTAGAGCGAATTCTCTGATGTCCAGGTTCCACAAGCCAGAGTCCCGCCACCGGTAGATGAAGCAAAACAGACACTAGTCGGGTGTGATTTGAGGACGTCAAGACCGGGGTTAATATCGCCTCCAATGCTAGCTCGTACTGATCGTCATCTTCGCCCAGAGGAATGCACCCGTCTATTGACAAGCGGCGAGTGTTCTTTCCGGCTTCCAGCACTCGTTTTAACACGTCGAGGACTTCGTGCGTGAGATAGCCAACGTCAATCTCCACCGCCATGGTGTGAGCAATGTTCGTAAGAACCTCCAACGGAGTGTCGTCTACGAGAAGCCTTGATCTTCGTCCAATCCGAATGCAGGCGTATGCGAGCCGAAGTTCCAAGAGACGAGCTCGAAATGAGGAGGATACGGAGTTCAAAGTTCTGAGGTTGCGCAGACAGTGATCGACTCTGTGGCATCGCAGTGATTTGCAAGTTTGAATGTGTTCGCCGAAGGAGCCAGAGTGTTCAAAGAGAGCTATTTCAATGATGGCGTGAAGGATATCCGGTGGTAGGTTGATAAGTGTCGGCATGTTCAGTACCCACTGTTTTGTAAAAAAGAGAATGCCACTGGCAATCACAGGCGAAGCGGCGCTGGATGGGAAGAGGGTGACATAAGCTATTCCTCTGCCACGTCCCTATTTTTTTCTACTATAAAGCGCGAATGCGTTCCATTACGACCACTTCTCTCTATGCGTCGCGCAGAATTCAACTCGTCTACTCACGACTTGCTTGTGTTTCTCCATTTCTGCTAATACAGAAGAAATACGCGTTCGTGCGGGATAAAGGACTCACTCCCGTGTTCCGCTTCAAGTTGCCGCTTGGCGACTCGCGCACAATGTCAGAGGGTGACTGGAGGTAAAAGGTACAACAGTGATATTGAGATATGGTGTAGCCAACGTATTGTAAAAAAATTACATGCGATGTCCTAGAGAACGTAGCTTTAATTTATACAAGCAGCTCATCAAACTGTTTCCACCGTGATCCACCAGTCGCAAGCCTTGCCGCACGAGATGAACCCTCGTAAAAATCAAATTCTTCTTCTCCTCTTCCGTCCACTTCACGTGTCGAAAGGTCTGGACGGACGATCCAATGAGCCTTATCTCCCCCAATAATGGAAAGCCTCGCTTGTTGCTCGCGTCTAATGAAGCACAGAAGTCCTTCAAAGCCTTCAACGCTCGTCTCCTCTTCACGCCCATAAACATGTCTTCGAAAGACAAGTCCGTAAGACAGAGAGAGCGCAGCGACGTGTACTCCCGACCAAGCCGATGCCGCGCGACGTGAGCAGGCATGTGAGCGCGCTCTAGCGTCCCCATAGACAAGATTGTCTGTCCTGCTAAGGGACGCCAGATGCGATACGGCACGTCAATCAGGATGTGGCGAAGGGTTCCTTCGAATCGGTCTAGCATGATTGCCAACATAACCTCCCATCTCCAGCTTCGGAGAGACAAAGAAAGCAGCCGGGGAAGATTTGCGCCCATAAACACGAGCAACACGTTGTTCTCCGTTCGAGCGCGCTGGTTCACTCGGAGGGTGTGCAAGTTTGGTAGAGTGAGGGGTCCCTCCGGAATATCGAAAAACGACAGTTCCACCGCGCAAACCACGTCGAGGATGCATAGATGCGTGAAATTTCCGCTGCGAAGGCTTGTGGTGACATCCGCGGTTGGAAAATCCCAAACGAGCTTTCGAAGCGGGCAGGACCTTCCTACGTGCAGCAACACCACGCTCACGTAGAATGCTGAGTCTACGTCGTCCAAATCCACTTTGTAACGTCGGTGAAAGGTGATGTCGAGGGTGGACAGATATTCGGTTGACTGAAGCACGCGAGCCAAGAGGTGGTAAAAATCTGCCCCCGGCTGATGAGCCTCCACGACGAGTCCCCTCGCGAATGTACATCTGTTCATCAACGCAGTAGCGGGCTCCTCGCGCATGTAAGGCGTACGACTATCCGCTGAAAGACGAGTGTAGTCCGAGCTGACGGAGCTCGCAATCCGTCTCCACTCCTTACAAACGGGAGCGAGCTCCCATAAAAGACCCACGCCGTCCTTCACGTTCTCGCGATGGATTGCTCGGCGTGATTCCCAGTCCTCGATAGCGAGCATGTCGAAAGCTGGTGCTGGCGGCGGGTCAGGCGGGTAAGATGCCTGGTATTTCGGCAAACCGCATGCAAGACGAAGGATTTCTTCAACGAGTCCGGGATTCAAAGACGCAATAAACGACCTAGCACTTCGTTGGCTTCGAGTTTCCCTTGCACTCATGATAAGAGAAGGTGCGTGAAGTCGATTGTGGCTAGAACGATGGGGATAGTTCGGGTTGGAAGGAGGCGCTTTCGGTAGGAACCACTTGGGACCCTCTACTCCTTTCTCCCCGTTCGATACCCGGGTCAACATATCCGAGACAAGCTGATTTTACGAATTCACCCGAGGACTGCCCGATTTGAAAGTAGGCACTTCGTGTTTTGTTTCAGACTCCCAGCGCCTCGATTGTCGTTCTAGATTATGCTTTCTTCCATGGCACCTGGAACTCTTGTTTGTTCACAGAGGGGAAGGCGGAAGAGGGGTCCAGCACAGCGATTTATTAAAGAGCCTGAAAGTTCGCTCGTGTCAGCTTCGATTTATTATCTCGACAAAGAAAGAACTCGCCTACAGCTATCCATCGCTTCCGGCTCCTTTTCTGCTCTACGCCAAAACATGTTTGGAATTCCACTGCGTCCGTATGTCGACAACGATCTCCTTTACGTCACTCTCTGGTCTGTGTACGGCCTTCCAGTTGACTTCGGCATTGCTCCGGACGTCGTTGCGTTTGAGCCAGACACATCCTCAATCGAGACTTTGCTCACCGATCCTCGAAGAGGAATGATGGCTCAGAGGATTCGAACCACTGGAGACGACTTCGACAGGGATACCTTGCGTATATTTCACAAGTCAGTTGCTTTACAACCCTTCGCTGTTTAAACTTCTACAACTCGCCTTTTTAGGTATGTCTTTGTAGACGTCGACAACCTTACGGGTGCTCCTCTCGCTTGGCAGCGTGCTCAGGCTAGGTTCTCTGGAGATCGCATTGCGAGGGCGAAGCGCGTCCAAATTAAAGGCAGCAAATGTACTGCGGAAGATGGGATTCAGATCGCAAACTTGATAAACAAGAGTACGAACCTCTCTCAGCTGCACGTCAACTTGCGATGCGCTACTGAGGAGGCGCTCCCGTTCGGAGCTCCAACCCTCGCAGAAGCGCTTGAACGCCTTCTGTCTTCCGGTTCTTTAGACGCACTTCGATGGTCGTCGAATTTCCTGGACATCGCTCCCTTCTTTCGCAACTGCAGTCTCCGTCGCCTCATCTGGGACACTCCGCGAAACTATACACCTTCGCCCTTAGGTGTTGCCTTCCCCCTTCTCCGTTCTTTGGATCTCACACTGAGCGACAACGCACTGCACATGCCTTCCAATGTTCTTCAGTGGATGTTGGGAGCGACAATCGACGACTTACAGACCTTGGTAGCTCGGAGCCCAAACTTCTTTCCGTCGCTCGAGGACTTCCTTCACAAACACAGCCAATCTCTCTTGCGACTTCGTATCGTCCACCACGACCTCCATATGCAAGCGCCTTGTGGTCCTCTTCACTTCCTCACTCGCTTGAGGGTCTGTTCCTTGAATGTGTCCACCGCGGTTTCGTTGCTCCAAGATGGACTTCCGAGTGTGGAAGAACTTCATATCGAGGGGATCAACAGAGCTACCATCGACTTGAGAGCGTTTCGCCAACGCGCTCTTCGCGCTCTTCAATCGTTGGTTGACCTTCTCGTTGACCCTCGCCTCTTTCCCTGCCTTTCCACACTGAAGCTCAAGGGATTTTCGAACGACATGTTCGTAGACACGGAGTGGTATCCAATTGAGGAAGTGCGCTTCGCGTACTGCTTCAACCGTCTAATGGACGTCAGAAAGAGAAAGAGGGGCGAGGTGAGGCGTAGTCGTAAGAAGATGTCTTTCCTCACCGACGACGATGTGCCGTTGTCGCCGCGAGGTACTCTGAAGAGGTTGACGTGGGGCTCGTTCTCTTATGGGTATCCTGTAGCGGGCATTATATAACAAGTACAAACAGCGCGTGTCATTTTACAGAACCAGTCCTTTATAATTCATTGCATCGCTCTTCACAACCTCGCACAACCGTACAGTGAATCGTACGTGACAGAACTGTTTCAAGTCCGATTACAGAACAGCTTTCTTTTTATAAAATTGGGGATCCGCTTTCGCACCACTCCCCCTCTTCAAGAACGGAATCCATCTTCTCGGTTTTGCACCCATTGCAAGCTCCGCCGTGACGCCAGCGAAGTGGAGGCTGAGAGAGTAGTTTCGGGCATTTAGATGTCCACAGAAACGCATCCAGGTCGTTAAATGCTACACTTCGTACCCCGTTGTCCATGGTGCTGCGAAGCGTCAGAGGACATCGCGAGCTCTGGTAGCATACATGTTCTTCTTTCGAACCATCCGGTCCCGTTTCGCCTGAGATAATCGTATTCAGCAGCAAAGATTGCTCTCTTCGTAAGCCTCGGGTGTGCTGTAAAGCAAGGGATCGGCTCCATGCGTAATGAAAATCGAAATAGCCCGTCGGGCCCATGGCTTTTCGGTCCTCCCATGACGATTTTGCAAGGATTGGTGCAACCGCTGATGCAAAATCGGACTCCATTACAAGAACCACAGTAATTCCGGTTGGGGTCTGTAAATTCATCTTTGTTACCGAACGGACTGCTCTGTTTTCGAAGTAGTGCTCCGCGCCTGAAGAAATGTCCTCCTCGTCCCCACTGACCGCGTCCCGAGATACTCGAGCCCCAATACTCGCCCGGTCGCCATACGACGTTTGCACTCGTGAAACAAAGTCGGAAGTTTTGCTGAGTGGCACAAACAATTCCAGGCAGGACTTCACTGACGGAGGGGCTTCAGCAATTTCGCCGCTCCCGGATTGCCGAAAGAACCATGAGATAAAGCTTCCTCCAACTACTGCCTTGCATTCTTCCATAGCTGCTAAGACATCTTCGTTCAGCCCGAGCTTGGCTGAGCAGTGTCGAAAAAGTTGTTTGAGCTTGTATCGTGCTTCACTCCGAAGCGAAGTAGTGTCGTTAGCTAGTTGAAGAACGGCTTCGGCGTTCAGTGGTGCCAGTAGTTCTCGATAATTCGGAGTCTCGTCGTTAAAATAGGGCAAGTAGTGTCCAATAAACGACATAGTAAACGACAGAATGAGCGATAAACGTAGACACATCACAAACGCTCGACAACGTCCGCCGTGGACAGGCCAGCCGCCACATCTCACGCCCAGATTACGTAATCTTTCCCGACCCTCACACGACGCGCCTCCATTGTCGAGTCAACGACGTAAACGAGCCCTCGTCGACCTCATCTTCGTCGACAGTGACATGTATCGAGTGATGTTTCTCATCTAATATAAGGTGACAGTTAAAATGCTAAACTTTTCTTTCTATTCACAAGATTACTCACGAAGATTATACAAGCTCTTTCACTCAACACGTAGAATCGAGTTCCACTCGTTCTCCGTCTCTTTCGCGAGCTTGAAAAGCCTTTCTTCCTCTTCGCGAAGTTGCTGACTTGGGTGCGTGTTAAAAAGGCTCTCCTTAAATTCGCGCAGAAGTCTGATGTTTTCCGACCCATGGCTCCGCGACATTGCGACGTAGGCTCCGAAAGGCGAGATGTCGTTCGTTGGAGGTTTCCCAATGTCTGCTATCACGTATGGAACAGTCTGACCCTGAGAGCGGTAGTCCGTGAAGGCGTACGCTCCTGTCATTGGTAGCTGAAGTCGGTTCACTGTTTTCCGCGACTTTCCTGACGGGATGTAGAATGGACGTTGCATTGGGAAAAGAGGGATGACCTTCTCCGGTAAGCCCTCCAGCTTCGGCGCCTTCGTGCGATCCAGCTTGATCAAAACGCACACAGGAGGCCGTTGGAGTTCTCGCCGTATAGATGTATCCTCAACGTCGCGGTCTGTTTCGTCCAGTATGATCTCGTAAACGACGCCCCTCGCGCCATTCGCTAAATCAAGATCTGCATCGACGTTGAAGGTCACCATGACCTTCATTCCTACCGCAAGCTCTACTTTCCAAGGAAGGCCCCCCCTGTCCTGTTTCCCTCCTCCTCGAGCGCTCCGTGCAGATGGCGTCGCAGCGTGCACCGATGCTCGCTCGGAAAACTTCAGCGGTTGACCTCTGATCGTGTCTTGAGCGACAGACACGAAGATTGGGTTCCCCGTTTTCACCGCATGCTGTTCAAGCGAGCTCGCGTTCCACCTCAAGCGAACTCCGTGACGGGGCGTTATTAGAACAGCTTCACTCCAAGGTGGAACCCGCAGGTCAGTCGGAGGGCAATCCGGCGAGCTGAGCACGAGCGTTTTAAGAAACTGGATCTGGTCGGGGGTGCATGCACCGTATCGTGAACGACGGAGGATGTCGAGCCATTTCGGATCCGTTACCCTCACCTGCTCAGTCAAAAAAACCACTGTCGAAAACTGCTCGTACATGTTGCCGCCGTACGCATCGTTTTCATCTTCACCGGGAACACGCCGAGCGTACAGAGGGGTTCCTGCAACCGGTGGAAATTGATGGAAGTCGCCAAAAAGGATCACATTCATTCCTCCGAACACAAGGCCATCGTCTGTGTTTCCCCGAAATCCCGTCCGTGCAACAGACAACCTTCGCTCGATAGCCGCTAACATGGATTTCGACACCATAGACACTTCGTCGATAATAAAATGCGTCTTTCGGCGCCACAGATCTTCCTGTGCCTTTCTTGCTGCGTTCGATATCCCTTTCTTTGAACTTTTCGAGTTCTGGGACGAGATCGAGCATAACGAGTGAAGGGTTCTCCCATCGATCAACGACGACGCAATGCCGGTGTACGACCCTTTTGCAAGCTCGTCACCGTCGTTGTGGTTTGAAAACCAGTCGGTAACTGTCTGGATAACTTTCGACTTTCCTACCCCTCCTTTGCCCATCACAAGCATTAGCAGAGGCTTGCGATCTTTCCCAGACTCTTGGGCCAACGCGTGTTCAGTTATAATGTCAAACACCCGCCGTTGGCCTTTGAGAAGCTCGTTCGCGTTAACGCCTCCTATCGCGTCTTCCGGGGCGAAGTCGTTCTTGTTCCCGCCGGTACTCTGTAAGGGAACAACATCTGGTTTTCCTTTCTGTTTCCTCTTTCTCTTCTTCGGGACGACGCTTGTGGAGGTAGTAGGCTCCCTTGATGAAGAAGGTTCCAAACCGTCCTCATCCGCAAACATGTCGCCGGCTTTCGCCAGCGTTTCTTTCCATCTCTCCATAAGCGCGAAGTCCCCTCCTTCAGCTACACGCCACCCCGACTCCTTGCTAGGAACAAACGTATTGGAGCAACCGTCGTCGAACATTCCGGCGAACCGAGCTATCGCCACCGCCTCTTTCCCGTGACGATCCTCTCTCTCGTTTACAGTAGACTTTATTATCTGCTGCAAAAAAAGTTCCCGGTCTTCGGGAGTGAGCTCCTGGGCGTCATCAAGTGGATCCGGTTCCTCGTCCTCGATTTGCTGCTCGTCGTCAACATTTCTTTGTCTGGACTTCCCCTTCCCTTTTCCATCCTCCTCCTCCTCCCCCCCGTCTGCGTTCACTTTCGCTTCCTCTTCTCGGGCTTTACGACCTGCTGTGTCCACGCACTGGTAGTAATAACGAATGCCTGCTACAACATCTTTGTCTCGACGACAAGCGGTAGTCATGAAATCTTCGAAGCACGTTTTCCAGCTCAACCCTTCCCTCTTCAGCTCCAAGACGCTTCGCCACGGCTTCAGAAGAGCTAGACATGTCGCCCAAAACTCATTGTTGTCCCCGTCTACTCCGTCATCTGGCCTGGGGAAAAAAGGCCCGACAATACTGGGAAGCGTGTTGTGGCCCACGGCTCGCACCACCCTAACTTTACGCTCCCTCATCGGGTGGCCCACCTCGTACGGTACTCTGTCGTGCGATTTAGGCCCCGTTTTCTTCCCGGCGGTCGTTTTTTTCTGTGGCAAGTGTACACCCGCTTCCTCATCCGCAACTCTTTCGCTCGCGCTTCGGATGTTGTCTTCGTACGTGTTCACAAAAAATGCGAGGTACCCAAGCTCCTCAAGCTCCTCACCTCGATGTCTGTAATCGTCCACTTGACTCCTGCTAGTCAGCCTGTTATCTCCCCCGACTTCGAGGTTAACATTCCCAATCTGTGTGTTCGTTAATTTTTTGAATTCCGCTTAAAGGCTACGAACACTCACGTCCTTTTCAGAAAACCAGCGTCCTCGTGTCTCTACTTCCTCGTTGTTCGACGACTCGGGAACCCCATCTTTTTGCGCCGCTCTGGAACTACTTTCAGTAAACACAAGAACGTCGTTAAAGCGTGTACGCACCTTAACGGCGAAGGCGTGTTGCTAAGCTCAGCATAATATGAGCACAGCGTCCGTTTCAACACAGACGTGTACACCGGAGAATACCGATGTGAGCGAAGAACATCGCCAAAACCCATAGTGTACGACACCGCCTGAGGCCCACTCAGTTCCTGCTGACGGTTCTGAAGGTTGACTGCCCGGAAAAGCAACAGCCGGTTCCGATCCCTCAGGGGCTTGCACCGCTCCTCCTGCGCTTTGTCCTGGTGATACATGAAAGCCCTCGCCGTTATCGCTGACCTGTTGTACGAACGCTCCTGGCCTTTTGTTGCGTAATTGGTGATATAAAATGCGCCGTCGCGCGTCTCTTTCCCGTTCGTGGTAACCTTAAGATCGTGGTTGGCGCGAACTTGGCAAGCTAGGTTCGGGCTCCAAGAGTTTAAATACCCATATACTCGTCTAACACCCCATGTGCCATCTGCTTCGACGTACGAAGTTTCCGACAACGGAAAAGGTGCTCGTCTCTTGCATTTTAGGTTGTGATACCGATCGAACTTAAGGCACGTATTCTTTCCACAGGTGTGCACCTGATTTGAACGAGCCAGAGCGTACTCCATCCGTTTTGTCTCCTCTTTGTAAGAAGAGGAACGGGGATCTGGAGGTCGATTGTACGCAAGGTTCGTCTCTTTCTTAATCTTCTTAAGGTCCTCCGCCGTTCGGACGCCAGGAATGTCGGCACAAATGACATTCGAAATATAGTCCTTCATCTTCGCCCGGAACTCCTCCGTTCCCAAGAGAGCCTGCATCTCATCTGTGTTCGGCGCGTTCTTCAACCACAATATGGTATGCATGTGCAGAGTTCCCCTGCCTTGCGCCTCCACAACTCCAAAGTACGCGCTTACGTCGCCGAGAACTCCGGGCGTGCTCTCCGTGGTCTTCGACGTCGAACGCACTCCGACAAGGGTCTCCAAAATCACGTTCATGAGAAAGTGAAAGCCTTCGCTTGCCGCCAACGGGTTTCTTGCTACATTTCGAGAGCGTTCGTCTGGGTCTGGCCCGGCAAAACGGTCGAAGGCGTCCATGTCAATCTGCTCTCCGCAAAGAATTTGAATAATGGGCTCATCTATATCAGAGATGTTCAACGTCAGCCAAAGAGAAGGAGGTCGCATGTACAACGTCGTTCCCCAGATTTGGGATCGGTAGCTCATCCTGCTTTTGTTCGATCCAATGACTCTACTCGACGTCGCATGTATCTGGTTTCGAAGAGCTCGAATTCTCGGATTCGTGTTCTGTCGCTTATTCGCCTCGTCCTCTTCAGCCTCCTTCAAATCGTTGGGACGGAGAGACAAAATCAAGCTCGAGTTCGCGTTAAAGCTCGCCTGGCTCATTTGAAGACACGCGGAGTTCAACAGCTGCCTCTTCTGAATAACGCTGAACACCATAAA
Organism: Schizopora paradoxa; assembly: GCA_001020605.1. Classification (NCBI taxonomy): domain Eukaryota; kingdom Fungi; phylum Basidiomycota; class Agaricomycetes; order Hymenochaetales; family Schizoporaceae; genus Schizopora; species Schizopora paradoxa. Next base: position 245,575 of record KQ085894.1, read on the forward strand.
CGGGAACGAATGATGCGTCGCGAATTTCTGCCCGTGCCGACGGAGTAGAGTTCGCGCGTGCTCGGTGTACGACACTCTGCTCTCTCGCTCCGCTTCAATTCCTCCCTCCCCATATGGAAACAAGGCGGGGTAGCAGGAGGCAATGTGATTAATCCACGACCCATGCTCAGCACTTGTTCGAGGAGGGAACTCCGACACAGGATCCCACGAGAACCTAACGGCGTATGGTCCGTCGTCCTCCCCGTCGAGCGCGTTTTTCAATGCCACCTTGATTAGCTCCGTGTTAGACACCCCCCCGGTGTCGCTATCGACGCATCCCAGAACTTTCATTGCGATGACGTCCGGTCCTGTCGACGACGAGCAGGCGGCGCGTCCTTCCTCCTCTTCAATGCTATTACGCTTGGCTATCAATATAGTCAGTTTTCGATACGCTTAAGGAGAGCGCAAGGTCGTTCGCACCATCTTTGTCCGAATACGCGCCTAACCGCTCCCGAGCTTCCTCTTCTTCCTCGTCCTCGTTCTCCGAGTCCGAGTCCGGAGAGTAGCCAGCTCCCTCCTTTTCTGCGAGATCTGCGTCGCTCTCCTTTCGAATGATAGTCATCAATTCGTCAGGCACGTCGTCCTCTGGCAATGCGTTTAGATTCGCCTTGTTGATCTTCAATCCCCGATAATACTTGTTGTTCGACGCAAGCCACCTCAAAGCTTCGGCAACCCACTGCCTTCGAACTCGGAAGTTGGGTTTCAGTGCGTTTTTCGGTACTACTCCCAACCCGATGAAAGAAATGCCTATTACGGCTGCGAGAATTGAAGGTCGACGAGGGAGAAGTTCGCCGTCGATCATTCGGGAGACGTCCACGACGTTTAAAGGGTACGTCGTCACCGTCCCCTTCATTCCCCATTGCTTCTTACTGTCGTCCTTAATGAATCCAGCCTTCGAGGAGAGCTTGTACACAAATGAGCGAGGATAATTCAGCGCAATGAGCATCTGCTCCGGAACAGTTAAACCCTCCAATTGCGGCGGAGCTCGCCCCACCCACATCTGGTTGCTCAAACTCAGGGGAGGGAGCGTATCGTCCGTGAGGTGACGGAGGCATTCCTTGCAAAAATACCCGAACGCTTTCTTCTTCTTCTGCCCTTCCCGCCACTCTATCTCGCTCGGAACCACAAGCATGCCCTCAAAAAGCTCGTGTGCGGGATGAGAGTGTTTGGGCTCCAACCTCTTTCGATGTGGTATCGAATCCATGTCCTGAATCACGCACTCCGACCGCCATAGCCAACGAGCACAACTCTGGCAAGTGACACGCGCAAGTTTCGAGTTCGACGTCGCGTCCTGATAACGCCCGTGACAATGCCTCACGGTAGCTTCCGATGGAACGTCCATGAAATGTTCGATGTCGATGTCGAACGAATAATATTCTCGGAGTATTGCGTCAATGGACGACTCCTCCGGGTGTGAGGGAGCGACCGCGCGCGCCGCAGCGTCCACCTGAATTGCTACCTGTTTTCCCGCAGCAGCAGCGTCCAACAACGCCCGGTCCAAACAAGCTCGAGATGTCCTTACGTCCATCCTCGAAATCTCCTTCAACACACCTTCCCGCGTCCGAGTAGAAGTCCAATGAAACGTCCCCTTCGGAAACGCGGCAATCAGTTCCTGTTTCGACAGCATCGGCCACTCGTCAAAAACAACATCAGGAACCGCTGTAGTTGGATAGTAGGGAATAAACGACATGCTTCCCGTTTCTTTCCGCTGCGCTGCTCAACAACAGGAGGCGAGGTACGAGGAGGAAAGGAGGTGAGGTACGAGACCAGGAAAAAAGGAGCTGAGGCTCCGAAATCGCAAAGTTTTTTTCCCGAGACATGTCTTTCCACACAGGATGATTTCGCGAGTCCTCCCTCCTCGTCTTTCCGACCTCCTAATTTCACGGCCTAGGTCTCGTCGCTTGCGGTCTAGGGTGAGCCAGGCGTACCTGCAAAATCTGCATTTAAGCGCAGAAGGTCGAATCCCAAACAGCATCTCCTGCTCGACTCCCTCTCCGCGATCCACTCACATCTCCATCTTCTTTGCTATGACCACTCAACCGACCGTCGCTGGCGCAACTTTGCCAGACACCGTCCAAGCCGTAATCGAGTCCGTTAGGGCTCGGCCTACGTTCTTGGGACGTCAGAACGTCTTTCAGGATTGTGCTTTTAAAGCCGGTTCTGTTCCCGAAGGCGACGTCCTCGTCGCCAACGCGGACATCGACAACGACGACGCGGCGCCCTTGGAGTTTTACGTCGTCGCCAAGGTCCAGGAGTCCGACCATTTCTTGCACCCCGACGGGACGAGTATTTTGGACAGGCCCGACCAGAAACCGCCAAAAAGCCGACATCGTCTCACCTTAGTCAAGCCCACGCACGATGCTGCTCTCGCAGCTGTCGACGACTTCAAGGCTGCAGCGGACAACCTCGGCGCGCTTCCTTCCAAAATGCGGAAGTCGGGCCCCACTTGCCACCTTCCGTACGGAAGGGACGGCAATACGAGCATCGTCGTGCAGCACAAGTTCATGATCGTACGTGTTCTTCTCTCCTTTCTCGCTCGTGCCTCGTTCTTACTTCGAGTGTTTTTTAGGAAAAGACGGAGGAAGACCCTGCCACCGTCACCGACGACGACGACGACGACGACAGTGGTACGGCTGCAGGAGAACATGCAGTAGAGAACGCGGTTGTAGGCAAGTTTTCCTTCTTGGTTTTTCCCTCTCTATTTTTTTGCTGACTTCCAAATGACAGAAGGCTACGACACGCTTTTCACCGTTAAAGGTTGGCCGGGAAGCGAGGGCTTCCACGCGCTCGCAAAGCCGTTTGAGAACACGCACTCCATCGCACCCCTCCCTGCGTTCGACGAGAAAGGCGATCTCATTATGCCGCAGCACTACAGGACCAGGCTTCCCGGCGCCACTGTCACTGCGAAGCTCGTCTTCACTTCGTTTTATATCGGTGGATTGAGGCGGGTGATTAGCGCTCAGTTGCAGGAGCTTCACGTCCTCATTCCTAGCGCGAGGCGCCCCTCCGCTGCGGCAAAGCGCTCCGCCGCCATTTTGGAAGGACTTGCGAAGAGGCACAAGGGAACTTCTGGTAACTAAGGTTTCCCTACACCTTCGCAGCGATTGCCGGAGTTGTGCAAGTGCGCCAGCTTCCATCGTTTTGCTCTCGTTTCTTTCTGACCCATTTAATTCTTTTTCATCTCTCGCGCCGGCATTTTCAAGTTGTGAGCATTGTGCAAGTGAGCCAAGCTCTGCAGTGTATATTTATATCGTTCACATTTTTGTATTTCGTACGTCTATTGCGTAGTTGTAGAGCATTGTGCAAGTGAGCCAAGCTCGAGAATATACGTTATGATCCGTGTACAGTGACGACTACGAAGCGACTTGTGGTTCAATGCTGGCGCGCCGCCTTCGGTACCGCCACCACCGTCACCGCCTTCGCGTACAGTGCAGCCTTGCGCACCAGTACGGGGTCTTTCTTCCTCTTCTCCGATCGCGACGCGGGCCAAACGATTTCTTCGGTCCTCTCGACGAAGCAGTCGATGACAAGCACGGTATTTCTGATAAGTGCTTGACCTTGCGCGGCAGCAAACGCGTTGTCGTGTTCTCCCTTAATGTGCTTTCGTCACAAAGCCAGTTCGAAAGGGAGCAAGTGCACCCACCTGAAATTGGACGTTATCTTCCTCGACAACTACTGACACTCCATCGAAACGAGTTAAAGGATCTTCGACGCAAACTAAGTTCAGTCCGTGACGCTTTTCTCCTTCGCAGAGGACATCGCTCACCAGAAGTGTTCTCCGAATGGTGTTCCACGATACGTCTAGCAGCAAGCCACCCGTCTCGCGCACAAACCCAGACTACGATTTTGCCGTCGTGCATCGTGCTGTCCTCCAAAACAATTCCAACAATACGCACAATTACCGCACTCTCGACGCCAGGTATAGCCAACCTGCGACGCACCCCGTACCCGTTCCTCCACACCCCCATGTCCAGTGGCACCTCCGTCAGAGACGAAAATGGGGATGAATCAACCGCATCCGCGCGAAGACCATAAATGCGCCTGGTCTGTATGTCAGAAAAGATTTCAACGGCTTCGTAGCGTCCTCGTACTTTGCAAGCTCGACGTCGAGCCCGAAGCCGTGCTTGTCAAGCAAGTCCTACATCGTTCGTCGTTAGGAATGAAAGGCACCACCATCGACTTGCCACTCACTAAAATGTAAGCCACGGTCGCCTCAGCTGTGCGTAGCTCCTGTTCTCCTTTCTTGGAACTTTCGTTCACTTGCATTTCAGTGAATGATGAAGAGACGAGTACAAAAGATATAGCGGGAGCAGCACAACCCAAAAACCTTCGGGTTCCCGACAAGCCCTTGGAACTCTTTAGCTGTGACGTCGTTGCTTCGCCCGCGGGGACTCGTTCGAAACATGACGGTGTGGCAGATATCATAGCAAACCGAGACACACCCGTACACCACAGGCTTTATCAGGGACTGACAAAGCTGCAGCACTCTGTCACTCCGCCGTCTTGACTGCAGATACACGACTAGAGGTGAGCTTCATCGACTCCGAGACTCTGTACGCTCACACTACCGTCGAAGACCACTACAACAACAGTTCAACCATCTCTTTAACGATCATGTCCAATGCTAGAGTGAGTCGAGGAGTCGAAAACAAATTTTCCATAACTAACCCATCTCTCCTCCAGAATCCGGACATTCGCCTCAATCACTGGGTCACAGATGAGGCAACAGAGGTCCGCTCGTCGACATATCGACGCCGAGGAAAACTACTGACACACCTGCAGGTCATTTCAGACGACGCCATCACCTTTTTCGACGCCATGAGGATCGTGGAGTCGCAAAAACATGTGACGAAACTCAACCGCACGATCTTTTTCCTCAGTAAAGACTCCGTTACGCATCGCGGTGACGGAGAAGTGAAAGTGCTGTACGAGGAACACGGAAGAGGCAGTAGCACAGGCTATGTTCTGTAAACTTCTCTGTACATTCCCATTTCTGTTCGCTGCAACGGTCTGGTCACCTCCCCTCCGTTTTCTAAGCGTGTACGGTCTCACGTTCGTGCTCTGCTGCAATTTTCGCTGTTTTACAGCCAGTGTAAATTCCCCAATTTCGTGAGAGGAGGTCGTGACGATTTCTTTGAGGAGCGTAGACCGGAAAGAGCCGGCTGTGCCGGTGCAGGTCAAGTTCTTGTCTACGCCGTATCTCGTCGCCCGGCTAGTGTTGAGCGGTGAGAATTTGCAGAGAGCATTTTACCAACATTTTGAATGTGTTTGTTAAAAAATTTTGTACTGGGAGTGAAAAGCCAATTTTTGACAGGGTTCGACAACTGGCTGGGTCGCCAGGCCGTCATCGCGGCAAGCGCCGGACTGCCCTGTTCGCAGTTTTGCCGGTCTCGTATCACGTTAACGAGATAATGTTGAGCGGCGAGGTTTTTGATTGAGCATCTCGTCACCATAGAGAGCGTGTCTGCGTCGTCGTTTTGTACCGGGAGTGGAAGGTCGTTTAGGTAGCCTTCGACTTCTGCACCTCAGCTACTGGCGCGCTCGCTTCGGCTGTTGCCGGGCCGGACGTGCTTGCTCGCAGTCTTGTCTGTGTCGTATCTCGACGGATAGGTAATGTTGAGAGACAAAGATTTTCTCAGTGATCTCTATAGTCGGCCTTTGTTGTATTTGTTGTATTATGTGTTGACCACGAACTTCACACCACAAGTAACTACAGATCCTGCAGAGCAAGGGTCATGCCGGCGAAGCACGGCCCCAAATCAAGTGATAAAAATACCGATCAGATCGCCCTGGTGAGAACAAATTACCTTGGGGAACCGTTTTTGCCGGCACGCTTTCCTAATCCGGCAAAAACGCGTCCAACTCAACCGATTCTCTATCGCAAATCGGAACATGCATTTTTTTTACACATCTGTCCTTCTCCCTAATACCAATCTTCTACGCGTACACTCAGTCCTTAAAGAAACAAAGAGTTGGATTGGCTGACTGTACACCGTCGACGGCAACAGCACTGGCAACGGTTTGTAAGTGGGTTGTTCTCGACGGCAACCTCGCAAGAAAAATCAGAGATGCATCTTTCTTTCCTGCGAAATAGGCTCTTGTTTGCTTGTTTGTATCTCGCATTCAAGTACAAGAGTATAGCAACCTTAACTGAATGAGAAATGTGACGTTTCGCTATTGGTAGATCTTGAACGTCCGACTCTAGGTGAACACGGCGTTCAATTATCTCACTATTCAGATTACCTCTTCACTTCTAATCAGCTCAATCGAAAGGTTGTGTGAGACGGTGAACGAAATGAAAATTCAATGAAAGGCGTTCGTTCGGACTATAATGACTCGAGAAAGGGATCACATACCCAGTCTCCGGAGTATCATTCGAGTTCGTCACTACTACTAGCATAATCCGGTAGAACATTCCCTTCCATGTCTGTTCCATGACTAAGAAAGTGTTAGAAGATCAAGGGTAGCAATGGAGCGAGCCTCACCTAGTCTTCATGTGCCGGTACATTCCCGTTTGAGTTTGTCCATGGTAAATAACGTTAAGAGATTGACACAGATGGCACGGTCTGATCTTCCAACGTTTCACGGGTACCAGACGTATCTGTTTCCCCACAACCAATAATAAACTCCCAAGCGCACTCCCTAGCAATCGTTGTCCCCAAGACGTTGCTAGAGTGGAATATCGTTCAGGATTTCCACCTGTTGGCGACATGTCAACGGTAATTCTTTTGAACGTCCTCGAAACGACTTTAACGCGCGTCAAAGAACTCAAGCTGTGGGCGTCTCGTAGTGGTACATTGATATCGCGCTTCCTGGAATTATTGATTTCAGCATACAATTTACATCGGATAAAAAAGGGGAGGAGATGAGAACACTCACTTCACGTCACATTGAAGCATTTCAAAATTTTGCGTTTTCAGAATGAAATGGTAGACCTTATAAGCGTAAATCAGGAACGCGTTTTGGGTGATTTTTTCGCAACTCACCAATTCCAGCCAGGACAGTGTTTCCCGCGACGAGTCCCTATCACATCTCAAACACTCGAAATCGTGACCGCACGCCATCATAAACGCCATTGATGTCTCCTTTGGAAGGTCTAGGTGCTCAAGAAGGAGCAAGGCCGTAGTGATGATAGAAGGAGTGGTCTCGAACTTTTCTTCCTTCCAGGGTAAGAGCTTCTCGTATACAGACTGGTGTTGTAAAAATGACCTCGTGTATAGAATATCGGCGAAGTTTACCAGACTCGAAGACCCTTTGTTGAACAGCGCAAGAGCTGAATTGAGGCACTTCGGTATTTCGTCGCGTACACCCTCGATTCCTGGTTCCTGGTCCCAATCTGCATCGAAAAGCATTCGGAGATCATCTCTGGCACATTGGAGAAGAGAATCCTTGAACTCAATAACACAGTCCATTTCGATCGTCCTTGCAAGGGTCTCCACCTCGATCGGAATTTCCTCCACAACACGCTGCCATCGATCATCAGTCAACGGAAGCCTACATCCATCTTCTTCAATCATTTCTACGACGATGGGAAGTTCCAAGAAATCTCCAGTTGATAACAAACGTCCTTTGGGGATGCCGCGGAGAAGATGGCGAGTCTCTTCGGAATCGAAACGTCGTCTCATCTCCGCGACTCGTTCAGTGTGCCGGTCGTTGTAAATCCTTTGACCCACATGGGTGCGACGGAGCTTTATAGTCTTTTCGAGCTGGGGACGAACATTCTGCCATACTTTGACGACAGGTTATAAGATCTTAGTAAGAAACCGAAAGCGCGTAACGAACCTCTCTCCGTCAAGAGGCGACTCTGGTTCAGCAATTGTCCCCATTTCCATTCCTCCTCGTCATAACGATCGTTGAAGTCATCGTCGTCATATCCGAGGTCTCGCAGTCGTTTGATGATGCTAGAGATGAATAAGAGAGGCGCAGCGACTAGAGCGAAGATGAACAGACCTCGAGTGACGTTCCGTCATACTTTTAGAGTTTGATTTCGCTTTTTGCAACGATACCTTACTGAGCCAATCTTCAATAGGAACGATAGACTATCAAACCATTAGAGCGAAAGCAAGATCACAGAATAAAGAGAGTTACACACCTCAATTACAGAATTTGTGAGCTCGTGTCTCTCCGAAATGTAATCCCGCAATTCTACAGGTTTCGACGTCAAATCTTTCACTCTTTTCAGTACCTCCCGGAATTGTGAGACAAGATATCGTTTTGAGGGGTGGCTTTTGTACGTCGCTTTATTTGAAATGAAAAATTGGCTTCAGAATTTGTACGGACAAAAGAATAAGAGCCTCACATTTCGTCCAAGTCATCATTGTGTGATCAAGGAAGTTCGTTATAGGGTATTTATATCCTTCTTCTCCATAAAGCTCATAATGATCGATGGTCCTATGGAATTGTGTGAGTTTAAGTAAGGTAAGTTAATATTGACATACTGCTCCTCGAAACAAGTCTTACAAGCACGAATGCGTAGCGTGATGTAAAGCTTCTTGGCTCGAGTATCAGGGCAGAACTAAGAACGGTTATGGCATTATAGATTAAATTCAAGGAAAACGACGTACGCTACACCCTTTCCCGTACAGAAGGTCTGCATATCGAGGTTCACTCAGGTCTTCTGGGCACTCCGGGATGTTGTGAATTAACCGAACAGCCTCCCATATCCGCTTCGAAGATTTCGACATGAGTAGCTCGCGCAGACCTATGGACGTCCGAGCGAGATTAAGTAGATCCAAAGGCGTCATGTAACATGCGATCTTAAAAGGGATACTTAGAAGCAAATTATTAGGAACTTGAACAACACACCTCCGTGAATATTTCGATGGGCATCTCGAGGAGCAACGCTAGCTTGCCGCTACTCTTGGACCGTCGTGGTTTTCCTACAACAATGGATGGATAAGTCCATTCTTTCAGAGAAGACACCGTATAATTCACCCGAGTCTGCTTTCGCGCGTTTTCTCTTGGAACGACTGTCCAGAGAATTTGATCCTGACGTGACAGCACCCGGATTTTCATCGACAGTCTTTCGTCGAGGCATGGTTTAAGCCGAGAGTTCGATATCCCGAACCAAAGCCCCTCGTTGAAAAAGGTTCACGAAGAAATTAAAACCTTGTAAGATACAGGAAGACACGAGTAGCGGTGGTGAAAGTGAAGATGGACGAGTGGTGGACCAGGAGCAGACGAGTTCGGCTATTCAGCTTTTTCGCCTGACAAATTTTGTCCCACGACTTGGTTTGAGTTTCACTGGAATTTTTATGTTCTTCGCCCTTGAAAGCTTGGATTCTTGTGACTACGGACCTTCATGCAAGCTTCATGGTTTGAAGCGGAGATGATAAGATGTACCTCGAATCCCAATGAGGATGCAGCAGTGCATGTTGTCAAGCGCGCCCGTCGCAGCGTCTCGCGAGGACAATTCGCCAAGAACGGAGCGACTCGGAAGAGTATAATCAATAAGCCATTGTCTTTTCGAGTACACGAGTACATCACGACAACATGATTGAAAATAATGGATATACCAAGTTTTTTGAACATCATTCGTTGTACTCTGGTAACAGGTTTCCATCGTAGTCCGTTCCGTGACTGTTGAAATGTTAGAGAAGCAACAGTAGCAACGAAGCGCGCCTCACCTAGTCTTCATGTGCCAGCGCATTTTCTCTCGAGTATGCTCGTAGTGAAGAACACTAAGAGACTGACACAGATGGCATGGATTTATCTTCCACTGTTTCCAGGGAACCGAAGGTTTGCGTTCGTCGACGCATAATAAGTTCCCTAGTTCTGCCTTTCCAATCAATCGTTGTCCCCAAGACGTCGCCAACGTGGAATATCGTTCGGCATTTCCACCGGTTGGCGCCATGTCGACGGTGATCCTTCTAAACGCCCTCGACGCAGCTTTTCCGTCAATTGAAGAATTCAGGTTGTGAGCATTTCGTAATGGCACGTTGATATTGCGCTCACTTCGGTTAGTAAATTTAGTATAAGTTTGCATAAAACGAGGAAAGTCACGTACTTTATCTTCTGTTTGAGTTCTTCGAAATTTCGCGTATTCGAAATGAAATGGTAAACCTGGAAGTGTTAATCAGTAGCGAGCTAAGCGCAATAAGTTTGTTCTATCTCCAGCTCACCAATTCCGACCACGACAACGTAGTGTTTGGCGAGCCCCTGGAGCATCTCAAACACTCGAAATCGTGACCGCACGCCATCATATATGCCATGGTTGTTTCCTTTGGAAAATCGAGGTGCTCGAGAAGGAGTAAAGCGGTAGAGATGATGGCAGAAGAAATCTCAAGTTTGTCCTCCTTCCAAGACAATAGCGCCTCGTGGGTAGACCTCGTATACAGGATATCGGCGAAGTTGATCAAGCTTTTAGACCCCTTTTCGAATAGTGCGATAGCTGAATTGAGGCACCTTGGAATTTCGTCACGTACTCCCTCAACGTCTGGTTGCGGATCCCATTCTGCACCGAAAAGGATGCGAAGCTCGTCTCTGTCGCATTGGAGAACAGCGTCTTCGAAATCAGCTACGCAGTCCATTTCAATCGTCCTTGCAAAAATCTCCACTGCGTTCGGTAATCCCTCGACAGCATGTAGCCATCTTTCGTCGGTCAACGGAAGCCTACATCCATCTTCTTCAATCACTTCCACGACGGCGGGGATCCTCAAAAAGTCTCCAGTTGATAGCAAGCGCCCTTTGGGGATGTCGAGGAGCATATCACGAGTCTCTTTGGCGTCGAAACGTCTTCTCATCTCGAAGACTCGGGTTCTATGCCGATCATTGTAGAATTTCGGTCCTGCGTACGTTCGACGAAGCTGTATTGTCTTCTCGAGCTGGGGTCTAACATTCTGCCATACTTTGAACACAGATTAGTAGATTTTATGAGTAATCATAGGTATGTGCGAACCTCTTTCCGTCAACGGGCGACTTTGGTCTATTATTTGTCCCCATTTCCAGCCCTTCTCGTCGTAGCAGCCATTTAGGTCGTCTTCATCGTAACCCAAATCTTTTAATCTCTTTATGATGCTGGGGAACAGTAAGAGTAATACAGTGACGAATGTGGCGACGGACAGACCTCGAGCGACGTTCCTTCATATTTTTAATGTCAGACTCCGCTTTTTGCATCCATACTTCACTGAGCCACTCGTCAATAGGTTCGACAGACTGATTTGATAAGAGAAGTTCAAATAAGATCTCAAAATGAAGTCATTGACACACCTCATTTATGGCATCTGTCAAGTTTTGCCTCTCCGAAATATAATCCCACAATTCCGAGCCTGGTTCTGCCAACAGTTTTTCCAACTTTCTCAACACTTCCCGAAGTTGTGACACCAGGCATCTTTTTGAGGATTTGTTGCGATACGTCACTTTATTTTTATTGGGGAAAAATGAGGTCAGAATCTGAACGAATGAGAGAAGAGATGGCACACATTTCGTCCATGGAATCAGTGTGTAATCAAAGAAACTTTTTATGTCTTCGAAACCCTCTTCTCGATGAAGCTGATGTTGATCGATGGCCCTTCATCATCATCGCGTTAGTTAGATAAGATAGAATAACATTATCTTACTGTTCCTCGAAACAGGGTTTACAAGCACGGATGCGAAGCGCGGTGTAAGTCTTCTTGGCTCGTGTATCAGGACAGAACTGAGAATAGTTATTTCATTATAGATTGGTTTAAAAGAGAGTCACATACGCTGCACCCTTTCCCGTACAGAAGGTCTGCATATCGAGGTTCGCTCAAGTCTTTCGGGCACTCCGGAATATTATGGATCATTCGAACAGCTTCCCATATACGCTTCGAGGACTTCGACATGAGTAACTTGCGCAGTCCTGCAGACGTCCGAGCGAGATTTAGTAGATCTAAGGGTGTCATGTAACATGCGATCTTAATAGAGATAAATGGTAGTAAAATAAAGGAACTTGAATGACATACCTCCGTGAATATTTCGATGGGCATCTCGAGCAGTAAAGCCAACTTGCCGCTGTTCTTGGACCGTCGTGGTTTTCCTGCAACAGCGAAGAGACTATTTCAGATAAATCAGCAACTCGGAGCGTTGTTTAATGACCTGAATCTGTTTTCGCGCGCTTTGTCTTGGAAGGACTATTTAGATAATTCGATCCTGACGCTACCCCACTGGCACCCGGATTTTCATCGACGGTCTTTTGTCGAGGCATTGTCGGAGCAGATAATTTACTACCCCGAATGAGAACGTCTTGTTGATGTAAGTTCGCGAAGCAAGTTACGGTCTCGTAAGATACGTATGCACAAGAGTAGTGGTGATGTGAGTGATCATGAAGATGGACGCGTGGAGACGACGAATTCGGCTGTTCACCTTTCTACATGACAAATTCTGTCCCACGACTTGAAAGCCTGCTCGTCGAACGTAACCCAGTGTTCTTCACCCTTGCATTCTCGTAACCATGTATCTTCAAAATTTGCCACGAAGGTGTTTAGATGCGACCCAATTTCTTCAACTGTAGCCGGTATGTTGTTACCCCAAGCCTTGCAAAGACTGGTTTTCAAATCACAGAACGATTTACTCATCGAACTTCTTTGCAGCAGCCCACGGAAAAACCTAAGTTATTAATTGATAATCACAAATTTGATGTCGTAGGACACTCTCAATCTCCCTTCAGTACGTGGTTGTACTCAAATGAACGAGTCTGAAGCAGCTCTTCTGCAGCTGGCGTTTTACGCGATCAGGCACGGTTTGACTGCAGCCCTGTGCGCTTTGATCCGCTCTTTCTGCCCAGGAGGCGTGCAAGACAACGAACCACCGCCTCGACGACGACGACCAACGACGACAGACAGCCTCTTACGAATCTTTGAAGCATCCTTCAAATGGGGGTTGTTTTCCTGGACGAAAGATACAAACCCGTTCGCCTCGAAAGCCCAATTTCATCCTTTTTGTCGAGACATGACACGGGGCACGGCGTATTTTTGTCACACTTGGACCAGACACCCGTAGAGGCGAAACGGTGCGTGCTCAAGCTAGTTTGAAGCTACGATTATGTACTGACTTCTCTGAAATGGATTTCAGAAAGGCATTCTTCCAGGGATGCGCTTTCACCTCAGTCTTCTTGGCGGTCTTCATCTGGCGTCTCACCAGAGTCTATAGAAACTATTACTTCGCGACGCTTTCCGATCTCTCTTCCGCTCTCTCGCTCTCGGGCGTCATTTGGCTGTGCATCGACCTCTACATCCTTTACCTAACAGGTCCACCTCCATTCAACTTCGTTCGAAACTCGCTTTGGTACCGCCTTCGCTATGGCTTCCGCCAAACTGAGATCGTCATTCGACGACCCGTCCATAACCAATTACCCCAATTCAACAACATGTCGATCGCAGAGGGCCGCGACAAGTTTCGCGATCAAGTCCTGCGCGGGATGGACAATATTCTCCTACAGACGAAGCCCGGCGACCTCACTTCGCTCGGGTTCTGGCAGGTCGACTATAGCGCGTGTGCGGAGGCGTATGACCTTACGAGTTTGGTTGGGCCTGGATGCATCGAGGAGGCAGCATGGCGGATGGCTATATTCACGAGACATGGTGCTCAGCCTCCCGCATGTTGGATGGTCCACGAGGAGTGGAAGGTGCACGATCCCGCTAGGCGAGATAGGCGATTAGCCTTGCTTAAGGTGCGTGTTCTTCTAGTTATTCTCCTCGCTCTCGTATCCGCTGTCTAAATTTTGTATGCAACTCGCTAGGAAAACTTAGAAGCGTTGGGTAAAGGCCAGCTGTTCGACCAATGGCTCGGCATGCTCTTCGCAAGTAGCACGACTCCGAACGGCGGGAAGAAACCTCTCAGCACGAACATGATGAACGAACAGGTTGCATTCTTCCAGCGCGAGGGCGTAGACTTCAAGCAGATCACCGATCAGATGTCGAAGCAAGTCGACAAGGAGTTTGAGTCTTCGGAAATGCCGATCGGCTTCTAAATGTCTCGACTTTGGCAACCTCTGAAAGGGAGCTCTTTTCATTCTGTTCTATGTATTATGGTTATTGGGTGCCAATGAATTATTTAGGTGATTATTCGATCTTGTGCGCGAGGAGACGATTGAAATGAAAGCTGTCTAATTCATACTTCGACGGAGAATCCACTCGTCAACGTTGAGAGCTGCTCAAGAACGAGAATGTTTGTTTCGTATCGAAGTGGGTCTTGAATACTCACGTCTGGGCACTTCGCTGAACGTCAAGAGTACCTCTGAAACTAAGAGATACACCGCTTCTTCAAGTTCTTGTGCAGAACTCCTCCGTAATATCTTGAAAGGCGACAGTATCCTATTGATTCGGAGAATAGAAATACAAGACGGATAGCGAAAGTCAGAGAGTAAGCGAAATAGCATGCTTGTTGCGCGAAGAAGAATAATGAGAATGATAAGGATAGTAGGAAGGGATTGACCAAGGGTTCCTGGCGAATTACTGCGAACAGAATTCAATTGGATGGGCTCAAGGCGGTGATGCATATTCCTCAACGCAGCCATTTCTACTTCCTGGACGAGGAGTGAGATAAAAGAAGCATGAAGTCAATCAATACTCACCGTTTGATGATCAGATGTGCGGGATTGGGATTCCTCGATGTCTCGCAGGATGCTTCGTAGTCATCGTATATCTTGCAGCCATGACTAAATAAGCGAAGACAATAGATTCGATTAAAGGCAGAAACCCGAAAGAGAAGAATATACGTACACCTGCTCAACATGCGCCTCAATCTCCGACTCGAAGAAACTCGAGTCGACGCCCAACTTTTCGCACAGCTCGCAGCTCCAAGCACGTCTCCTCGGAAGACCGTCGTCGTCGAACATCGGGCAGTAGTTGTCCGACGTGTACAGGCCGTCGTAATCGATTTCACAACTCTCGTTGCGTTCTTTGGTGCAAACAGAGCAGTTCTCGGTAAGATCTACTTCGTGGCCTCGTTCGCAGAGGAGACGACGACCGAGGTCTTCGTAGGTTTCGACGTCGTCGAGGGAGGCAGGGTAGGATCCCAATACAATCTTGCCACGGTTGGTCATTGATGCGAAGGTATTTTCGCCGTCGCCGTTCGAGAGATCGTGATCGTTTAGGATAACCATGTCGATCCCGAGTTCCCTGAGACAATGGGCATAAGATTCTTTCTAGTGATGCTCGAGGAACATCGCTTACTGTCGTTTCCGCAATCTCTCCTCGTGGAGCTCGTTCATGTCGTAATAGTGCTTAACCTTCAAATTATCAGTCCGCATGAACTACGAAGATCATCGTTAACAAACACTCACAAGCCGCTCCCAAGACATTCTCGTGCACCTATCATACTTCGCGCACCTCTCGCAAACGAAGACCATCCCCAGCTTCTGCAGAAAGAGCATAGTCGAAGTCTCCGAGATGGATAAGTGACGCAACAGCGCCTTCGCAATCACAATCGCGTTCTGCGGCACGGAGATACCTTCCAGCCATTGGTTTTGTGAGCTCTTGAAGCAAGCAAGCGACCGAGTTCTTAGCAGGGTGGCGTAGCTCGCTAGAGAGCTGCGAGCAGATTTGTCGTGGAAGAAGGATGTTGCGAGCCGGAGGATGAGGGGTACGTTGCGGCTGCCTTGCGTCGAGGTATTCTCGTCAGGTACGCTTTGCAATTCTTCCGCGACGGAATTATCCATCGACAAACCGCCAACGCGTAAGTACGCCGCGTTCAACTTTGCCACGAGGTTGTCTTCGACGTTCTTGACGAGCGCATTCACAGCTCCTTCGATCCCGTCGCCAAACCCTTCCGGAATCGGTCCGCAATACTTCGGATCGTCGAGCATCGCCTTGAGCTCCGGATACTGCTCGTACACTTCATCAGAAGTGAATATCTTCGTCGCATGTCCCATCCTCATCACCATACGCTTCATGAGGTAGAGATATTCGATCCGTCCGAGCATCCTTTCGCGTCTCGCAGGAATGCTGTAGATGCGCCGAGCCCCAATCATCTCAATCAATCGGGGGAGTATCTCATTCCACTCTTCGAGAAAGAAAAGGCAAATGAAAGTAAAGTAAAGTCAGTCAAGAACACACATTAGCAAACAAAAATGAGATGATATGCGACGTTACCGAAGAGAGTAAAAAGAGTCGGACGGCGTAGGATGTCAAACCACTCTTGAGCAAAATCTTCGTCGTCGAATTTCGTTTCAAGATCCTCTTTGGTGTAGCCCATCTCAAGGAGGCGTGCGGTAATGCTGCGTGAAATGTAACAAGTCAGGGAGGAAGGAGTACACGGATGAAGAGATACGATATTGCCTGACCTCCTTTCATGAGACGTGCGCAGAGCACGACGAGCTTTCGCCTCTCTCGCCCTTTCCTCCTCGGCCCAATGCTCGACTCTCTTCGCGATCTGAAAAGCAATGAGTTCAAGGTGTATAAGATAATACGGGAAAGCGCATCCTACTCACTGTACGCAATTTCTCAGTCCGCGTTCGATACATGTTCACCAACACTCTCTTCTCTTCACTCGATCGGCACCGTCCAAGCAATTTGGCGAACCCCTCGACTATGTACTGTGGTACGGTTCTGGGTGAATGTGTACCTTCTTCAGGAACTTGAATAAAATAAGTGAGTTGCGAGGCTCTCATTAGGCAAGGAGATATCATATTCAGTCGACGTACTTCGAAGCTTGGGGAGAACCCCAATGCAATTAAACTTTCTCTGTTTACCTCCTTCGTAGAGGCACGAATATCTCGCGACGCCGTTTGTGTCCCCCTTAAATCTATATCGAGTTATATATGATGAGTGGTAACGCGTACAGAGATACACGAGAGAAGACGTACAAACAATCATGACACAAACGAACTCCCAACTCGAATGATACATATTCCGCCTTGCTGCTCTTGCAGTCCTATTGAATTTATGATTAATCAGCCAGATAGCGACGAGCAGAGAACTAGAAGATACATACCTTTGTATAGCATTTCTTATCAAATAACAAATCCGCATAGAAGGGTTCGTTGAAGTGGGGGATGTCGGGGATACCCATCGCCTTCCTCGCGGCCACCCAGATGTGCTCGGATAATGTCTTCGACATGAAGAACCTCCGCAACGTCTTCGAAGAGCGCGCGAGCTTTAGGATATCGTATGGTGTCATTCCGCTGGCGATCTTCAAGGGCGGAGGAGGAGGTAGAGAAATTGTGAGTGAAGATTAGATTTGGTACACATGGTTTCGCGATACCCACCTGCGTGAATAATTCGAGAGGCAACTGCAGGAGGCCCGGCGTATTCGCGTCGTTTGCTACCATTTCCAGTTCCATATTCAAAATTCTGTTCTGCAGTTGAAATTCTGGGAGGGGACGATTTCGTTTTGCAATCGTTGAAAGTGGTCGAAGTGGTCGAAGTACAGAACAACCACTTGCCGGATCGGTGCGGGGCGGACCTTCGGCATCATCCGAAGCTCCGCTTCCCACCGACGACCAATCAACGTCAACGTTTTAGTCAGATCCCCTCCGCGGCACTTGCGCCCGTGCTCTTCAAACATTTCAGTTCGAACCAGACATACCTTAGAAATCCGATTTATTCTCCGTAATCAAACAACAATCACGTTGAAAAAGGAAAGTAATATTATCCCTGTAATCGAGTAAAGCAATGCCTGAGCATGGGGATATACAAATGCGACAAGAAACTGAGATGGTACGTACATATGAACAGCGATACTCTTCCACGACAAGTAAAGAATAGGAAAACAATACGAAAAGGAAAGAAAATGGAGACGGATGAAAGGAAAGCTTGAAGAGAACGGGGATGGAAGAGGGGTTAAACGATAAGGGCACCCAAGTCGCACAAGATCGTGTATGCAAGGCGACTGGGAAATAATTTATAGGAAAGGAAAAAGGGCGACGGAATGTGAGAAGGAAGAGTAAAAGGTTCAAGCGAAAGCTGTTCTGAAATGAAAATCCGGAAATTTGTGCTTGAAGGGGGTCTTCATGAAGACGCGACGGCGACTTCCGCCTGCTTAGAGCAAACGCCGTTCCTATCGCAGACCTCGGCGTTCTTCACCGACGCGGGCGGAGTAGACTCGTTATCCGACGACTCCGCGTCGCTCTTGTTCCCATTGCCATTGGCAACCACCGGCGAGCACATCGGCGCATCTGCAGTCGCCGCAATATGCTTCGGGAATGACGTCGACGGGCACGCCGAAAAATCGCACGTCGCGAGTTTCTTCAGCACCTTCTCGTAGCACGCCGACGGCTGGCTGCCCCCGACGCAGAACTTCTGCGCGAAGATCGTGAGCGGGACGCCGTTGATCTTCTTCGCGGCCTCGATGGCCATGGTCTGCACGCTCTCGCGGAGCTCGTCGCCTTCGAGCCAGGCGCTCGCGTCGTTTTCGTTCGGGAAGACCCCGCAGCGGGCCGCGAGGGTGGCGAGGACGGGGGTGCTTGCCACGTCGAGGTCTTCCTCGAAGAGCGCCTTGTAGATGGCTCGGACGAGCGCGCTCTGCACCTTCGAACCGTGCTGCTGGTACGCGTAGTACATGACGCGATGGGGTTGCACCGAGGAGCATGTCGGGCCTTCGAATGACCTACGCGCGCAGATGAATCAGCCTCGATGCCACGATACCGCGTAAAACTCGGAAAGCAAGACAATAGAATTTATGCGTTTAGGATGCACATCATCTTCGAGAATCGAACGACGCTGCTCGACAACCGAGAGCGACCGAGCGTTCCCGGCGTCCGTGAGAAGGGGAAAGGGGGAATCGAAGGAAGTGAATGGGATCGACAGCAGGGCCCACAGCAAACAAAGTGCGGGCACGATGCAGAAGAAGAAGCGCAAAAGGAAAGGCAGAATGGAATTGATGGCATGCAGCCTTCCAACTGCGATCACAGAATAAAGCGACAAAGTCATGGTGGGAGACGCAAAGCCTCGTTACGCAGGCTCAAGCAAGTCGCAGCGGACGCTTGCTTTTAAGCCATTTTGAGAGGGCGCAAGTCCGTGCTTTGCTTTGCCTGGTATAGAGCGCGTCTTTCCTCCCTTTTCGTGGTTGTTCAAGATGTGTAATCGCTCCCAAACGTGCCCGTCCGCTCGCTGTCGTTGCCGTCTGCTGCCCTCCAACACGAACTCATCACGCTCTCTCCACCTGGTCGATTTCAAAATCCGCCATTGTGATAGCAATTTCAATTTCGTCCGTTACATACCAGGCTACCTCCGAACACTCGCTTGCGAGATTCAAGAGAGGAGCGTAGCCTGGTCACGAGGCTAAGCAGGGCCCACAGCAAACAAAGTGCGGACACGATGCAGAAGAAGAACGGGGCAAAAGAAGATGGGCATGCAACCTTCCAGCTGCGATCACAGAATAAAGGGACGAAGCCAAAAGGACTCACAGCTGTATGCCAAACGCCTTCGCTCTCTCGTTCACCATGACACTCATCGCTTCGTACCGCGCTGCGCCCAACTTCTTCAACAGCCACTCCTTTTTCGAGAACGGGAGCGTCTCGAGCTGGCTCGGGTGCAGCGAGTACGGGTGGTATTCGACCTGGAAGTCAACCGAAGGGTACGCTGCGCCGACCTTGTCCAGTGCACCTTGGAGCTCCAGATGCCCGATGTAACACCACGGGCAAATCTACACGCATGAACGTCAGAGATCCTGAAGGCAATGTATCGACCAGGATGCGCACGTACGAAGTCCGAAATGACATCTATCTTCACAACCTTGCTGGCCATGCTGCGGCGGAGGGATGACGGAGGTTCAAAGACGGACGACGGCGGCTAGCACGTCGAACTCGGTGGATGTATGCGTCGATGGGTGTGCTTGCTCGCTGTGGGCGTTCTTCAACGCTGGCGGCGGGGACGTGGGCGATGAGCACTGAGCAGCGGGGTGTGGGATGTGTGTTAGTCAACTCATGGACGTCGAGGGCATCCCAATTTAAATATTGCGTGCGTCGTAGTCAGCTACTCACATTTCGCCCTTTGCCGGATTATGTCATCACCTGCTTATGGTGCGAATGTCTCACCGGTCACAGCCAGCCCATCCCCGACTGGCCGAGTCGGTAAACGGGAACCCGAACTTGCAGTCAGCATCGAAGATATTTCGCTTTCATCTGCAAATCCATACCCGGGTGACGGTCATACTCGATTTCAAACTTCGTTTTCCAACACGAAATGGTAAGTAATGCGTCGCGTAACTCCACTTCAGGCAATTTCGCTTTTCAAGTTGCCGGCTCCTTTTTTGATTGCGGAACGGGAAAGAGCTCGAGAGAAAACGCTTTGCAAGCGTGTTTCTCTTTTACGGCGTGTTTTGTCCCGCGATGATGTGAACAGATACCCAAGTCGATGCAAGCAACTAGTACGTTCGCCTTCCTTTCCTCGTGGCGGGGTTTAGTCATACTCGCGATTGCCCTAGGATCAAGCTATTTTTTGCGCTTCGTCGACGCAAAGTTTCTCGATCGAGATGGGATGGGGTAAGCGAGGACGAGGGAAGTCAAATCCCAACGAACGTAATCCGAATCGGACGAATCGCGCCATCGATGTTTGGTACCAAATCCCCGTTAAAGTCTTCGCACAGGGAGGCTGAAGCATGGCCGAGATGCTGTCGGAGCGAATGTCAATGGCAACGATGTCGTATGAGGTGAGCAGCGAAAGCACGTACTCGATGGTATCCTCTTTGCAACCACCAGCATCATGAAGGGGCATCGCACGACCACCCCAAACATGCTTCGACGATGCGATAGGCGGCATAACGCCGGATCGGTTGGTGCGAATTATGAAGCACTCGAGGCAGCCCATAGCCGAAGCGGAGCGGCGATGCATCGTTTCAACTTTCGAGCCTTTTCATTACGTAGCGCCGACTTCGATAGCTTACTTGCATGCTCTAAAACTCAACATTAGATTATCAAAAGCGATCAATGAAATGTAGTAGGACGTCACCTGTCAAAACATCTCGAAAATTGAGATGAAATTTGCGCTTTGCGATCATACTGTGCGTAATTCCAACACTGAAACTGACGGAATTGTAAGTATATCGGTCATTCATGTAGATTATACATGCTTACTGAGTTCTTCCCAATCGCAACTCCTACACCCCGCGCTATTCCACGGTCACCGCGTTCCTCGATGAAGCGAGTGGTGCTATCCGCTATTCCCGACGGCCAACAGAGAGCCGTTATTTCTTTGGCACCTCCTGAGTGATAGACTCTTGGGGCCGTCTTGCAAGCGACAGCTTATCACAGTCTTGAAAGAACTGATCATGACCGGAGTGCCTATCGGAAGACGGATGAGATCGGATGGGCGACGAAGAGGCGGAACCCCGAAGTGCAAAACTAACTCACCAGAATCTATACTGTTACGGAGTAAAAGTTGCATCTCTCATGACGACACCAGATTGCCAAACTCGCAATTTAGCGCTTTACAAGCCTTTAGTCAGGCGATCAAGGCGTGAAAGTCGTCGCGAGCGGGAACGTCGGAGTCGACCGCGGCGAGCCATAGCTCATCCGGCGTCGTCCGACGACAGAGATTCTTGAAGCCTCAGCACGAAATCCATGGCCTACGTTTCTGTGCATATGGATGACTGATGTTGCCTGGTAATAGCGGCCATAAGACACCTAAACGTCTTGGGTTACCTTATGAGTAGTCGACAGCTACAAGCTCTTTGTAAAGGACGGTTTCTAATCGAAACGAGGAGCATAGTAAGAGCGAGCCACGCTTTTGAATGAAGCAAGGGACTGCGACATACGGGCCTTCAATATATTCGTTTCGAAACTAGGAGTGGGTCCAGGCGACGAACGCGGATGCATCGGTTTTATAATTCTGTGATACAATCGTTTGTAAGCAAAGACCTCGCAAAGATTGAAAAAGACCGTACCTGCGATAAAATATGTCTTCGTTTTATTCCAAAGGACTCTGGATAGGATTCATAGACTGGGCTACAATCAGGTATCGCTTTGAATGCGAGTGTTACTAAAACAGAGAGAAACAAAGAGCTTACCATTTCGAGAGTCGACAGACACTCGACCTACGAGCACTTCATCGTATAGGAAGAATAGAAGAACAAAGCTCGGTTTCTCCTCAAGTCGAGCGAGCGACGAACGCCTAGAAGGAGCGACAAGAAACTTCACGACGAACGCCCTTCCGAGTGCATCACGATTTGAGCTTGCCAATTACGCCAGATGCTTATCATTGATGACCAAAAAGTAACAGCTAGTTGTGAATGAGCGAGGTGAGCCACCTCCAAGCGCAAAGTCAATCCAAATCGTCGCACCACTTGTGATTCGAACAACCAACTTCGTCGTCGTCGTCAACTTCTCCACGACCGCCCGAATTTCTCTCCAGACCTACCTCCATCCTCCATCCACGATTTGATGTTCCTCCGCGAGCGGCTGGCCCTTTCGTCGAAACATTACCAGAAGAGTGAAGGAACGTATTGTCATTGAGAAACGTCGTCGACGTTGAATACAAGAAACAAAATGTCGATCGGCAGACTCAAGGACCGAGTAGAAGCCGTGGGACAAAATTTGTCATGATAAGAAAACGGTGTGATGTTCACCTTTCCCTTCGGTCTCGTTGATTCTCAATCCTCGCCGACAGCAAAGAACTCCGACCCGATAGTGACGTACAACCTATAACCCGTAGGTGGTGATGCGGTCTCATCCACCACTGGTAGAATTCGGAAAGGTACGTTGCTCTCGATTAAAATATTGAGGAGATCTGATAAGCTCATTCGAGTCTGGGGATCCAGCAGCGTTTGCAACTATCGGAAATGGATTTCGCATTATAGACTTCCCATTCGAAATATTCATGGAAGTGGGTATCATAACTCTCTCGGGAGGAGTCCGATCAAGATCGCAACTCACAAACCCGTTCTTCAAGATCGCCTCCAGAATGTCTCCGAACGACGTTCTGAATCTTGCGCGTTCGTCGAAGACGTTGCGAAAGTTCTTCATGTCTAAGTCGTCGAAGCACGTTTGGGTGTCCGCTAGGAAGGCGATGGGTATACCGGACCTCGACCACCTAAGCGAACCGCATTATGCGGATTTGTTGTTTAATAAGAGATGCCACATTGAGGTAAGTATCAAATGTATTCCTGCCTCTAACGCTTGTACTGACATCGTGGTAGAATTGTGGAGATCCCAATGCTGTTGAAGTGTCGTTCGCGTTGGGCATTCGACTGTGTCGGAATTGTGTGTACGTCTCCTTCTGTAACCCTTGCGCGCAATGACGTCAATCATCTATGAAAGACACTCAGAAAGTGGACCTCTTGTCGTGAATTATACTTGCCTTTATGAAGGGGATGAGGTCAAGCGCCAGAAGTGTACTGGGATACTACCTTCTATTCGGGGTGAGTCATTTCGATTAATTCCTGCGCTTTCAAAGCTCAGTTTTATAAAGTTTCAAGTCACAAAGCCGAGGGCCAAGTTTGTGCCCCAATCTTTGGTCACGTAGCAGTGATCGTCACTGTGAACGCGATCGTCAAGAGCGTCGAAGAGAACCTCGCAACGAAGTTGGACTCCGCGTATCAAATCATAATAAACGAACTTCCGACGAGCTCTCTTGAGTCACAAGCGACGTTCAAGGCGAGCACCTCTGCGCGTAACTATGATGGAATACCTCCTGTCCTGCTTCTTGCGACCTCTTTTCTGAATGATGGATCCAGGTCTTTGTTCAGCTATGCCACTTGTCTGAGAAACCGACTGTACACGGGCATGGATTTGCCGCGCGAAATGTGGTTGGACGGGATTAATGCCTCGCAGAAAGGTATCATCATAGCAAGAGCACTCTTGCGCCATCTTTCCCTACCGGAGAATTCAACGATGCTTTGTCTGCAAGAAGTCAAGCGGGTGTTCATCTGCGAGCGTTGCGCGAAGTATGGGAGATGCACAAGTATGTCCTGGGAACGGCTCGTAAGTTTCCTCGCACAATCTACGCTGACTTCTCTACCGACATATGATCTGCAGGTAAAGCACTTTTTGGAAATGAATGAGCAGCATGAGGAGAGGGAGCGCAAGCGACAGTACGTGATGTTCTATTTTACACCCTTAAGGAGACTCATGCACGTTATCAGGGAACTCGGGCTTGATATGGTGATAATGAATGATCACGACCTCGCAAACGACACCAGCGACACTATCTTCGCGTCGATATCGAAACGCGGCAAAGAAATGTTGGCATATACGCCTACCGCCGTCGGTGACAGAAATACCTATGCGGAACTCAGCCGTCACACTCTTTGCGCGAAGGGCCACGATACCAACTACGACGGGAGCTGCTTTACATGTACCTACCACATGAGCACAAACGAGGACTTTGACGACTACGATGGCCCAAGCGATTTGACGCCAGTGCGCTCTTGGGGCTGCGAGCTGTGCGAAAAGCTAGGCATGCATTTGAAATTCTTTTCGTCGGAAATCGAGGCGCACGTTGAGCAGATGTACGTATTTCAATTCTATACCGCGCTTTTAATTCACTGATGCTAATGACCATCCAGTCATGGTTACAAGCTTTACTGGGACGAAGAAATCCTCGCAGGGAGACCCAGACCCCACAATCCTGCAGTTCTCAATATGAAATGGTTTGCCATTTCCTTTATGCCACACTTCTTTTACTTACACCCCACTGGCATCGAGGTAGAGCTGATTGCAACTGACCTCAATCAATGCGGAGCGCCAGCGGAACAATTTTTATCCTGCATATGTCGAGCTGTTCGGCCTGTTCCTCGAACCTCAATTGGCGTACTCTGATGACCATGCTTTTCATAAGCTATCTTGTTTCTTCCTCACATACATGTATCGCATATATAGTACTAGCTTTTGGTTTCGCCTCCTTACGATTCGAATTTTTTTTTCAGTGAGATTATTGTTTTATGTTGAAATCTGCAGTGGCGATTATAGGTGTGCACCGGCGCACCGACAACCCATTTCCAGGAGACGTGGGACAAATTTTGTCATCGAGAGAGACCCTGAAAGTCACAAAGTGGCCTTTCAACTCGTCTTTCATTTCCATCAACAGCGTCAGCGTACGAACCACCTGAACGTCGTTAGAAGTGAACTCGTGCCATCTAGAACTTGAATCTCATAAGTTCCTCGCGCTTTATTCCAACTGTTTCGGCCATGTCTCGACCGAAAGTCGTCGATCATAGACCGCCAACGGGCGCCTCAGGATCGACTATCTTGGGTAACTCTTCCAGCAGAAAACGAGCCAAAACAGACTCAGGTACTTCACATTCGCTATTCTTTCATTTCCGCGCTAATGTTTTTGCCTGATATACTGCAGCTATGACGCGACGATCTAGGAAGAACGGCAAACTGGGACTTCTGCTGCAGATGCCCATCGAAATATTCACCGAGGTGACACTTTTTATTCGTCGAATTTTACTCTCTCTCACTCTCCCTTAGGTCGCGTGTTATATGGAGCTCTCAGATCTCCTTAGCCTTGCTCGGACGTCTTTGGGCTTGCGACAAATTCTGATGTCGAAATCCTCGAGGCGGATTTGGGAGGCTGTCCGACTGACTCACGGCATTCCAGAGTGCCCTATGGACTTGAGCGAACCTCAGTACGCAGATCTTCTTTTCGGGAAGGGGTGCAAGGTTGGTTTTTTTCTTAGCGATACATCGAATATTTCTGACTTTTCTTAGTTTTGTCTTGACGCACGAGTCAAGAAGACTTACTTCGCATTGCGCATTCGCGCTTGCAAAACATGCTTCGAGGAGCAGTAAGCTAAAACTACGCTGTCTAACCTAAACTGAAACGATGGATCGACAGGACACTCGAACAAAAACAAATTGATAAAGAATTTATGGACGCAAAACGCGTCTTTGATCCCACGATGATTCCTTGGGTTGAAGGTATGGACATGTCTCCTCTATCTTGAATCATTGAATTAGAGCCTTACAATCTATTTTCCGCCACGGATAGCTATATATCGCAACCACCTTTCAAAGAGGTTTCTTGCATCGCAAGTCCAGAAAGTAATGAGAAAGACAGAAGAGCTGTCGGAAAACCCGATAGAATTGCAAGGCTATATTACGGAGAGGCAAAATTTCACTCGCGATGTCCTTAAGGTGTGTCTGTGAATGTACTGCATTATCAACACATCTCACTCCGTCTTTATAGTCCGTTGGTCCGATCGAGAAGTGGATCCGTAATGCGTATTGGGATAAAGCACACAAGAACTATCAAATTATGGAAGAACGCCATCTGAGGTCAGCTCAAATCACGTTTCTGTTCGAAGGCCGTCTCAAACCTCCTCAGTATCAAAAAGAGACTACGGGATCTCGGTTTCGATGGCGACGACCTCGACGATTGCTTTGACGAGAAAGACTGGAAATGGGAACAACTCTTGAACCAGAGTCGCCCATTGACAGAGAGAGGTTCGTGACTATCACTGAACGCTGTCAATCTCTGACAAAATTCCTTACATTCAATCTAAAGTATGGAATAATATCAGACCTCAGCTTGAGAAAACCATACAGCTTCGCCGAACTCACGCGGGACATAAGTTTTATAACGCTCGTCACGCTGCACGAGTATGGGAGATGGAGATACGCTTCGGTAGAATCGTCCCCATGCTGAGCGACATCGTCATGGGCCAACTAATTACAATGGACGATTTCATGGAGCTTCCTGTTGTCAAAGAAGTCGTTGAAGAAGACAATTGCAGGCTTCCGCTGACAGACGAACGATTCCAACGAGTCACTGAGGCCCTCCCTGTCGCTGCACGGACGCTGGCGAAGACGATCGAGGAAGATTCCGTTTGTGAATTCAGAGACTCGGTTCTCCAGTCGGCCAGGAATGATTTTCGTCGTTTACTTGAAGCTGACTCCGAAGTTTTGGACCCCAGCCTCAAGGATGATGAGGTGTACGATGTCATTCCTCGCTGTCTTCTGTCTGCAATCGCGCTCTTCCGACGAGAGATCGACGGGATCGCTTGCTTGGATAGTTTTGCAGATATTCTACGCAAGAGATCACGTATCAATCTCGATCCGACAAAGAGAAAGCCAACACCACAGGAACAAGAAAAGGTCGAATCTTCATCAACTATCGTCACTACCGCTGCTCTTCTTCTTGAACATCTGGGCCTCCCAAAGGAAACGACATTGGCTTACATGTCGGCATGTGGTTATGAATTTCGTTGTTCTAGATGCAGCAAGACTTCAATCTTATACCCGATGTCGTGGCCGCAATTGGTGGGTAAAATGATTTACTGTCAGTTGCTGATTTGTGACACATAACAGGTTCATCATTTTGTTACGAGGAATGAATCGTTCGAACATCTCCAGCGTAAAATCAGGTTAGTATTGATTCGCTGACTACCGTCTGAGTTATCTCACAATGGATTGAAATCTATCAAGGGAGCGGAATCTTAACGTACCGATACGGAACTCGCATGACTTGCTTTGTCGGGCTGAAGGCAGCGCCGCGACGAGATCGTTGCAGAAATCCACCGTCGACTTGGCGCCAACTGGAGAAAATGGCAGTCGGTATTCCACTCTGTGGATGTCGTGGAGGAATCATCCGGACGATAAAGCACTTGACACAGGTTTGATGTTCGAGGACTCGAAAAAAGAGTTGGGCTCCGTGGTCGCATGGAAGTTCAGTTTCTGTCGATTATGTGAATCTATCGGCTATACGCACAAGGAGAGGACTCGTGACGGACTGCTATGGCATATGAGGACCAGGTGAGTTACACTTTCACTACTGCAATTGCGCATAATTCTGACCTTTTCGCAGTCACGGAACGGACATCGAAGGGAGATTGTTACCCGAACGTAGTAACGAATCTGGGTGATTTCGCATGTATATTTTTCCAATAAGTCTGAACAATCTTGTTGACAATGCTATGGTCAAAATCAATATCCAACCACTATCGAACTTGGTAGAATTCCAGACAACACGAAAGCCCATCATAATATTGAAGGAAACGGAGTGAGTCTCGGAAGACGGATGAGATCGAAGGTTATTGAACGGGTAATACAATGGGAAAATTCTATCTCAAACCGCAGAAACCGCCACTTGAAGCTCTGATCAGTCAGCATCTGTTGACGTCAACTCGGCGGCGGCGAAACGTACCTCATCCCAATGCTGTTCAAGCGATTAGCTTGGAGACGTCATGAGACATCAAAGAGTTCTGGTCTTATCTGTGGGTAAGTAACTGCATCGTGTCTTTCGTAATGGTCGATTTCTAGTCAGTTCAGAAGTTTCGTAAGGACGCAGGTCTTGAATAAAGCGAGACTGTCGCGAACTTCAATCTCCCCACTTCAAGATGCATGGAAAATAAGATATTGGTGATATCACGGTTTTGCACTTCAAAATGTAAAACCGCCAATCGAATGACTTCTCCGTGTCGATATGATCTTGGTACTAGTACGGTGGAGAATCAGATATCACGTCGAGTCGAAGCAATGAGCAGAGAATGACAGACGAATAAAAATCCTATCTGTGCCAAGATCACGAGGGTGACTGCTGTTGATGTCGCAACTGTGGTTTACAGGAGGATACATGTTGTAGGATGGAAGATCTGACGAAAGATATGTGTCCCTGGACGTATGGCGAAAGAACGGTCTCCGATACGACGACAATGGACGTCCCAATAGACAGGGCGTAAGATGGTAAGGAATAACACCGAAAATTGAGAGAAATCACTAAGTTTTACTCACTTGTTCTATACGGATCGGCGGTCTATTAGCAGGCGTAGATTTCAATCGATCGAGGCGACCGAGGAACGTTCCGCCATGCTGAAGTAAAAGAATAACCTTGCTAAAGGCGTCATCAAGTCGGGACTCGGGAGCTACAGCGTGACTCCGTAGTTACGTTACGTTAGATTCAATGCTGTAGTAGTACTAGCGTTAGAGATGCCTGTAAGCCATCGCGAAGAGCCAATAAATTTAGACGACACACCTCTCGCGATCGCGAGTCAACCTTTCGACGACGTCAGGTCCTGTTTCTTGCTCGAACCATCTTTTGATCAAACCAAGCTCAAAGAAGCTGCGAATTTTCATAAGAATCTATCAAAGAGCTTTTCAAAGTGCAGAGGAAACATACCATCAAGATTGGACGTTGAAGTCGAGGCCGTGGCGCGTCGATTTCGTGGTCCGGTGTGGAGGACCGAACGACACGCGCTGGATGGAGACTCGGATCTCCAAGTATCAAGCCCTTCGTCGACTATTCGAGTTTCATTCTAAGGAATGATCTTAATCAAAGAGCCTAGTAAGATTGACCATCCAAGTTGTTACGGATTCTCGAGGACTCGGAATGATTCTCGCGCGACGAACCAGAGTTGATAGCAGCATGTTACCACTCGGCTAACACCCGTGGAAACATTTCCAAAACAAGCCGTATAGCGAAGATCTGGCCGAATCAGAGGGTAGATAGAGTACAGCAAGACTGTGTACTACAGTATGTCAGCGCAGAGAGCTATTTAAAGGCCTATTGATGTATTTCTCTTATCAAGAAATTTTTTGACTGGGCGATTTGAAGGAAAACCGACGAATTTGGGAAAATGGAAAGTGCCGGTGGCAGTGCTTGCCGAACTGCCTGCCGATTCAGCGAAGTGCTTCGAGGAGAGTTTTCTCGCCAAAAAAATGCTCGAGACAGAAGTTTTCGTCTTAAAAGACAATTTTACCCGCGTCTAGAGCTTCTAAAGAAGGAAAAGTATTCTACAATCATTATTCTTACAATTTATCTGCCTTGCAGGAGAGTGCCGGAGAGGATCCCACGGATGGCTGCCGGATGTGGAGGAAAAGGTACCGAGTGGTAACACACCGCTACACAGGTTCACCGCCCATACCACTGGGTTCCCACGGCATGTTATCTGCCATGGCAGATAACATGTCGGCGTTGTTACACCTGTAGCTCCTCCCCCGGTGCATTTAAATACACCAGATTTTGTACATACAGACTAGACTAGTATTGAAACATTATAATGAATTTTACAAAAATTTCAGGAAGACGTGGAGTGCACAATGAGCCTCGATGTTATCTGCCACACTGCATGGCAGATAACATGGCAGATAACACCCGAGCCGCCTCCAAACCATTTCGTCCACCGTAATTCGAGCACTGCAGGTATCAGTTTGAAAATTTGCATGAATATTACTGTATACTTTCTACACCGTTGCGTGCGTTTGTGAGGCTATTTATTATTCATGAATCTGTGTATGATAAATAACTGTTTAATTCTCAAAATGTTGCTGTAGTGCGCAGTTCTCTGCATGAATGCTAGTGAGAATGCGTAAATAGAGCCTGAAAAGTGCCATGACTATATATTATGATGGTACTTGAGATACCATATTGAATATAAATGAGATATGCATTTGGGAAACAATTTGTACTGCTCTTTATACTGCTTGCCATATTCTGTAGGCAAATTTGGATCTCTGCAGTTCAAAAATGTCTCCAAAATGGTTTCCTACTCCTATAAAGCTTTCTCTGAATAGTTTGAAGAGATGTACCCGCCGGTAATTGCACATTTGCGATTTTGAAGTTGACTATATGCGCTAAATTTACGGAATTTTTCACCTCACCGCTCAAATTCTGATTGTTTTTGCCATAGAAAAAGGTATTTAGGTGCTAAAATACACTATCTTGCTTATTATGCATTCGTGAAGAAAGAAAACAGTCGTTCTCTCTGTTTTCTTTCTTTCCCTTTCTTTTTCCTTCTCTTTTCGGCGTTGCTGAGGTAAGATACCCAGTGGTATGGGGGGAAAACCGCTACACACCGGACGAACCATGGCGATTCAGGGAAGCCGTGGGACAAGATTTGTCATGACGAAAAATATCTTCTGTTTCGCGTCTCCCTGTTACACTCAGCAACAACGACTTTCAGCAACGACGGCGCAATCTGCGTGTATCACAGAAATACTGTGCAACGTCGCATGTAATCTTTCCCATAGCATATATGTAAAGTCTCCATCCCCGCGCAAATTCTTCAATACGTCTGCTATCAACATGCCACCTCAGAAACTCGTCAGTGAAAACTCGAACGGAGGAGCCTCAGGATTGAGCTCTCCCGAGAAGAATTGTACAAACCCAGGTGATCATCATATTAATTACAATATATATCTCCTCCCATTCTTACAGCTGAAATGTTCAGTTGGTGTTTTGATAGGAAACCCCCGACGATCCAAGGATTACGGTAGACTCGCTTTGCTTCTCGAAATGCCCATTGAGATCTTCACCGAGGTGCGTCGTTCGTTCGAACCCTTTCGATCTTCCTTCTCAAGCCTCTCGTAGATTGCGTGCTACATGACGCCGCTGGATTTACTCAACCTAGCTAGGACATCCACAGGTCTGCGAGAGCTACTCATGTCGAAGTCCTCGAAGCGGATTTGGGAGGGTGTTCGATTGATCCATGACATTCCGCATTGTCCAGAAGATTTGAACGAGGCTCAATATGCAGATCTTCTCTTTGGAAAAGACTGTAGCGTACGTCTTGAGTTTTTCAATGACATCTCCACCATTCTGACCAATCCTAGTTTTGTTCTGCGACTCAGGCTGTAAAACCCTACTTTGCGCTACGTTTTCGTGCTTGTGAACCATGTTTTGAGGAACAGTACGTTCACATTCAGCTATGCCATTTGTTTATTCATAAGGAATTAAAAGGACCATAAACGACCAATCTTTTATGCACAAAGAAGTCGATGATCACGATGTGACACGATTCATCGACCATACAATGATTCCTTGGGCTGAAGGTTCGATAACCCCTCATTCTATCCGTCCTACAGCTCGGCTTTGATCTCTTTCTTCTCTCATTAGTGACATATATAGAT
This sequence comes from Schizopora paradoxa, assembly GCA_001020605.1. Lineage (NCBI taxonomy): Eukaryota > Fungi > Basidiomycota > Agaricomycetes > Hymenochaetales > Schizoporaceae > Schizopora > Schizopora paradoxa. The sequence continues at coordinate 277,298 of KQ085894.1, forward strand.
TGTGTTTGGAGAAGGTTCGCCGTGTTGCAACTTCGAGAGGTGACAAATAAGGCGAAAGAATTGTCGGAGAATCCGGCTTCGCTTCAAAGATATCTTTCAGAAAGGCAAAAATTCACCTCTTGTGTTTTGGAGGTACAAGATGTGTATTATCTCTTGATTGGAGCGATCGATTGACTTCCTTTGCAGTCCGTTCGCGCCATTGAACAATGGCTTGAAAGAGAATCGTCTCGAGAAGCAGAACTTAAGCTAAAACGTCGCCTCAGGTCAATCTTTATAATTGTTCTTGTTATTCTTGTGTGTCATCATCTTTTTAGTATTGAAAGAAGACTCGGGGACCTCGGATTTCATGGCGATGACGTGAACGACTGTCACGATGATGAAGATTGGAAATGGGAGCAGCTGTTTCACCACAGCCAGCCGTTGACAGACAAAGGTTTGTGTTTTTTTTTCTTCAAGAATTGAAAGCGTCTGATACCTCCCGTACTTCATTTACCAAAGTATGGCAGAGTATAAGGCCACAGCTTGAGAGGACCATACAACTTCGTCGAACTTTTGCTGGGCACAGATTTTACAATGATCGACGTGCTAAAGGTCTCGAGGAGATGAGATCACGTTTCGAAGACGCCCGGCCCATACTGAGCAACATATATTTGGGATCACTGCTCACGATCAGGGATTTTCTAGAACTTCCCATCGTCAACGAAGTGGTCGAAGAAGATGGTTGCAGGCTTTCCCTGACCGACGAACGATGGCAACATGTTGAAGACACCTTTCCAAACGCTGCGCAGACACTTGTGAAAACAATTGAAAAGGATTGCGCATGGGAGTTCAAGGACTCAGTGCTCCAAACATCCAGGGATGACCTCCGCATCCTGTTCAAAGCGGACACCAACGTCTGGGCTTCGGAATCAACGATCGACGAGGAGTTCGACCGAATTCCGGGCTGCCTCCTTTCCGCCATGGCACTCTTTAAACGCAATATGCACGGGATCACGTACCTGGAGAGCTTTACGGAGATCCTGCTGGCCAGGTCAAATCACTATTTTTTGCCGCCGTATGCAGAATTCAAGCGCTGGGGCGAAGAGCCGGTCGAAACTTCGCCGGTCATAATTTCCACCGCTCTCCGCCTTCTCGAACATTTGAGACTCCCGAAGGAAACTACTTTGGCCTTCATGTCAGCGTGCAGACACGATTTCCGGTGCTTACGATGTACCAAATCTTCTATGACACATCCGCTGTCGTGGTCTGAATTGGTGTGTCGAAACCGACAGTTTATTCAGTTGTTCATTCGTTCATAGACGACTTTCAGGTCCATCATTTCGTTTCGAAGACAGAAGTTTTCGAGCGTCTTCGGCTGGAAGCGGAGTGAGTGTTCACGTACCCTTTTCGATCTCAATAATTTACAACGCACTGATTTCTTCAAGGAGGCGAAACTTCGACGTGCCGATTCGAAATGCTCACGACTTGAATTGCCAAGATGATGGCACCGCAGTAGTAAGATCGCTTCTCAGAACCACTGTGGATATTGCTCCAACTTGCGCGAACATTGATCGGTATTCTACGTTATCGACATTTTTCGAAAAAGATCTGGGTTCAAGCACATGTCCCGGAGACTTGACGTTCGAGGATTCGGTTGCGGAATATCACTCGGTGCCCTACATGCATTTTGTTTCTTGTCGATTGTGTCAAGCTCTTGGTCATATACATGAGGAGAGGACTCGAGGTGGAATGTGCTGGCACATGATGATCAGGTGAGCTGCTCTTTCAAGCTCTAAAGTCACAAATAATTATAATGCTTAATAGTCACGGGACGGATCTCGAAGGAAAATTTTGCTACTAATCGGCGCTCTGAACTGGCGATCACATGGGGGAAGAATCCAAGACTTGATTTTACGAGACAGGACGTGTATGAGGACAGTCACGGATCGAGATAATACTGCAAAATTTGCGAGAAGTTGGACGTCAAGGATCAAACGCTTTACGCTCATGAGATACGTGTACATATGAAAAACAAGTGACTAGTGCTTCATTTGTTTTTCTCTTCTGGAGTCATCTAATTCCGTTCTAGACATGGATTGGAGCTCAATGGAAACTTCTCAGTGTGCCGATCCGAAATGGTCACAATCTACTCAGTCAAACTGATGGTATCGCAGCAGAGAGATCTTTGCGAAGGATCGATGTCGCCATGATGCCCACTGGTGAGAATGCAAATCGGTACTCTATGTAATCGGTTTCTTGGGGAAAGAGCCTATACGAAGAACCGTTCCTCGAAGAATTAATGTCTGAGGATTCTGAGGAGGAGTTGGAATCAGAAAATCAATGGTGTTCAATGGCATGCCGATTATGTCGCACTTTGGGTTATTCACATAGGGAAGCAACTCGAGACAGGATGTCCTGGCACATGAAGCTCAAGCGAGTTGCATTTTCGACCTTCGTGAATAAGTCTGATTGATTTGCAGTCACGTAACGGATCTTGAAGGAAATTCGTTACCCGAATGCGTTAATAATTGATACTCTGGTAACTGTATCCCTACCTCGCGTTGATATTCTACCTAACCGAAGCTTGAAGTCTCTCGTCTCCTCTGCCATGCATAAACTGTCGCCAAAGAAGAATGATGTTTATAACGAACGCGGTGCGGTGTATAGATTCCATCTTCCCTGCGATAACTAGCCCAGGAATTTTATTCGCCGGTCACTTGGTGCGAACCTATCTTATTCATCGACGACACCGTCATTCTCTCTTGATTATTTTCCCAGCTCGACAGTTTCTTGTGGTTCTTCTACTTACACTGCGTCATAAATGTGTGCCACAAATACAGAGGTCCAGTTTGGAGATCTTCGAAGTTGATCAGGTGATCTTTCGAAATGCACTCGCCGATATGGGTTCAAATCAGCGCCCGGCGTTTGCAGTTCTAAAGTGCTGATCACGGAGAAGAACAGACAGAATTTGCTCTGGTGACCGTGAACAATACATAAGCTCGTGAATTCTTCGTCGCTGACGTGCATCCCAACTTGTTCCAGGAATTCGTGATCAACGCGACGACGTCGACGTAGCACGGCTATCATATTATTTCAAGCGCAGCTGCGGCGAACAGCTTTCAGGTAGAACTCGATGGAAGTGCGTGCAAAAAGCCCATTTTCTCGTGAGCGTACGGACGATGACTGTCAAATTCAAGAAAGCACTGGCAGCCAGGCAGCAACGAATCAAACGCATCCTCGCCAATCGTGAGAATGTATTTGTCATTCGCCATACCACGCTCTGTCCGCCTTCAACGTTGGCAACTTGGCTTGAAGCCTTGAACTCCAGAGTCCAGGACTATCCTGAACTGATAATCCACTCATCTCTCCTTTTCATTATCATCATCGCCGTCTCTTACCTATTTGTAAGATATTAAAACTCCTCGCGCGAAGGGACCAGAGACTCTGTATCAGCAAAGGTCGAGTCGCCGGCGCGCGTCGACGAAGATCGTCTAGCCTACGAGGGACCTCGAACTTGAAGCCATCATGTCTCACCAAAAACGCCTCAGAGGGATGCACGACTACCGTGACACCTCTACAGTATCGAAGGCGGCGAGCTCGATCTCGATTATCTAGGAGAAGAACGAAGGAAAGTCTCGCTGAGGTACCATTTCATTTGAATTAGCCAATGACGACGCAGTTCGCACTCTAGCTAGACACAAGCGGGAATGAATCCTTCCTGCTTGTAATGACTACAGAGTTCAACACAAGGTATGCATCTCTTCCTCGTTGTATTATTGAGCGCTTCATAAATTTGCAGATGCGGGCTACATATCTCCGAAGAGTCTACTAGAACCAGGTCGGACCTTCTTGGGTTTGCGAAGATTTCTGATGTCTAAGTCATCGCAGCACGGTATGGGAGTCTGGGCGAAGGTTTCGCGAGTTCCCAGAAATGCCCGTCGAATTGGGCGTTTCCTACGTTGATTTGCTTCTCGGAAAGGGTCATAGCGTAAGCCGCATTCATTATAGCATCCTTTCCCGTTGATGCGGATATGTCGTTCCGTTCAGCTTCTTCTAGAAATGCGAGCATAAAATCACATTATCGAGATACGCGTTCAAACTGCAGAATCGATCTTGGAAGTTGTGGAATATCGTGAGAGTGCATTTGTCATACTAAATACAAGGTACCGTTCTTCAAGAGGCTCGAAGAGCCACCGGTTCCCGTCCACCTCTTCCTTTCACCATCATCCTCGTCGATTCACTCAGAGATTCTACGCGTTCAAGGAGCGAGAGCTATTAGAGCTCTACTCTCAAGCTTTGTCGTTCTGAAGCGCGTTTAGTCGCGCATTCTGCACTAAGCCATGAGCTCACGAAAGCGTCGCAAAGAGACTCGTTCGGATGCACTCGACGCGCCCGTTGTGCCTGATACTACGAATTCCGAGGAAGATATATCTGAGCGCAGACCTGGTGAGTCATTGTTGTCTCAATTACAATTTCTTATGAGCGATGGTGTCATTGACCCTTTTCGATTCAGCTAAACGGAGGCAGAAACTGTCTGCACAAAGCACAGTCCCTTTTCTGCTCGAAATGCCCACAGAAATAATCACGGAGGTATGTATATTCTATTTTCAGATTCGTCTAGAGTCTGAGGATGTTTCAGATTGCTAGCTTCGCGCACCCCGGAGATTTGCTGAATCTAGCTCGAACATCCGTTGGCTTGCGAGAGCTGCTGATGGCAAAGTCTTCACAGTGTGTTTGGGAATCTGCACGAAGAATTCACGGTTTACCAGATTGTCCGTCGGACCTGAGTGAGCCTCAACTCGCTGACTTGCTTTTCGGAAGGGGGTGTAGCGTAAGTCTCATTTTTCGCTTTTGATGGTCCATACGCACGTTGACCTGAACTTGAAACGGTTCAGTTCTGCTCGGAGACGAGGGCTCGAAAACTTATTGTCGAATGGCGCGTTCGTGTTTGCAAGGAGTGCCTTGAGAATCAGTAAAGTTCATCTTTGAATTATTTCGATAAGATTTTGACTAATTCATCATGAAAGCTTCGCGATCATCGAGCACGAGCTTGAGGAAAGGAAGACGAGCTTGCCGGCTCACGTAGACATATATGCAATGATTCCAAATCGTCAGTCTGCAATTTTTAACCTTATTCCGTGCTTTGCATTCACGTTCACTGTAGTTCAAGGGACAAAATTTGGTCGTCCTATGTCCAAAACTGTCGGAATTCAGTTGAAGCAAGTCTTAGACCAGGTTGACGAATTACGTTCAAGCCCAAAAAGGCTCGAGGAATACGTCGAAGAGAGAAAGAAACTCACCGAGGCTTGTTACGAGGTAAGGGTTCACCGACTCCAGTATAACATATTTCAAGCTACTAATCCTATGGCTGAAGTCGACACGTATGATCGAATCGTGGTTGCATGACTCTTCGTCGCAGAAGGAGCGCTCTAATATAATATTGAAAGAGGAGCGTCGAAAAGCGTGAGTCCATCGTATCTCTTCTCTGACGAATGAGGTGCCTATGGCATTACTTTTAGTATCATGCAGAAGTTGGAAGAACTTGGCTACGTGGACGAAGACCTCTCCTCGCGATATGACTACAAGTTTAACTTGCCTGGGAAGGAATGGAAAAAATGGAAACAGTTACTTGACCAAACTCGCCCTTTGACGGAAAGAGGTGAGTATATCTTTGTGCCATTTCGAATGCGACTAATACCCTTCCCCCATGAGTATGGCAAAATATCAAGCCACAACTGGAAGAAATCATTGGACTTCGTCGCCAGCACTTGGGGCAACATTTTCAACAGAAACGGCGCGAAACGCGCCAAGAAGAGATGCGAAAACGTTTCGTCGAACATCAGCCGCAACTGCAGAATGCCCCCAATGTGAATCTTTTCCAACCGTCAGACGTTTTGGAGATACCTATCGTCAAGATTCTGGTAGAGGAAGACGAATGCAAAGTACCGCTCACTGACGAGCGGTGGAATCGCGTCACTAATGTGCTCTTCGAGGAAGTTTCGAAGCAACTCAAGAAAATAGAACGGGACTGCTTGAAGACTATTAAGGTGGCCATCGAAGAGGTTTCGAAGACGAACGATCGCCGACTGCATTTCTGGGACGACAAAAACGATCAGAAGGACATTGTGCCGGCTCAATTCTTATCAGCCACCTCTCTCTTCGATAGTCGATACTCGTACCCGGGCCAATACTGTAGCTATTCCGAAATACTTTTTTACCGTACACAGCCGCGATCATATTGGGCCGCTTGGAACAAGGCCAATTTCACGTCTGGACGGAAAATTATAACCACGGCTTTCCGACTTCTCAAACTCCTTGGTTTACCTCCCGAAACCACCATGGCGTATATGCTTTCGTGCGGCGCTACATTCAAGTGCGAGCAGTGCTTTTATGGTGAAGGAGCTCTGGCTATGTCATGGTCGAGTTTGGTACGTTTTATATTACTGGCTCTGTTGTGGTAGTCGTACCACGTACTGAATTCTCTGCTGTTATCAGGTTAAGCATTTCATTAAGGAAAACCAGAAATTTGAGGAGTTGAATCAAAAGATCATGTGCGAATGTTGCTCTTCTTCGGTGCTGTCTTTTGATTTACTGAACCAATGTCTTGAATCATCCAGCAAAGAAAGCATCGCTATACCTCTTCGAAACGATCATGACCTAAATTCGGAGACGCTGGGGTCCTTCGTCTCAAAGATACCGACGACAACTGTTGAATTACTCCCGACGAGCGAGACTGGCGGCCGCTACTCTGATCTAATGTCCTCATGGGGGTTCAGACTGGAAGAAAATAATACCGACGCGCAGGCACTACAAGAGATGGACAACGGCGTTCCTCATAATGCGAAAGTACGCTGTGATCTTTGTAAGAAGTTGAAGTATTGGGATTTGGAGAGGTTTCCTCCTCACCTTATGCCTGCGCATATGCGAGCCAAGTGAGTTGTGTATTTCTGATGATTTCGTTGGAGAGCTCTGACGCTGTGAATCTTTGGAGACACGGGATGGACCTCAAGGGAAATCTGCTGACGGAGGGCGACGAAATGGAAGAATAACGGGCCGGGCTCTCAACCATTTGCGGTTTTCTGTTTTTCTTTCCAAGCCTGACGCAACCTGATCATTATGGTGACTTATTCCTTGGGTTATTGTAATATCAATCAATCCCTTGCATGTAAAGTAGTTGCGGGCCTCCGCCCCGCTAATTTTACAATGATAACAAATTGTTTTCAATTTTCTGTCACGAAAACGTAACGTATATATGTAGCGTCTGAAGGTGGTCAATACACAACTCGCCTGGATGGATGTTGAGACGCCGCGGTCAGACACTGCCCTTGCACAGGAGGACACGAGTTTGGGCCAGGAACCGAAATCCGCAACTCGAGTCCAGATTTATGCTGCTTGATTGTCGGAAGATTCGTAAGGCCTAGGGAACATGAGCATAATTGGAGTAGAAAACGAATGGCCTGTTGGAATTATTGTGGGCTTGTGAAGTCGACGTCCCTGGATCGGAAACTCGTCGCCGTTGTCGGGAAGAGCAGAGGGGCCTATAGCACGCAGACGAGGAGAAAATTAGGACGCAATATTTCTTGTGCAGTAGAGTACGCGTAAGAAGGCCCACGTACGAGCGAATGTGGTCGGGGACGGGCGGCTATGCGGGGTGTTGCGGTTGCAGTCTAGAACTGTAATCTTATTTGTCTTGACTTCGCGGCCTGGGGTTGATAATAGTATCGATGCGGAGAGGGGAGTTAAGCTTCGAATTACTTGGATGTGCGCTTACGAGTGTGTAGCTACGGTCCAAAGCTGATGAATTGGCGGTTCGTGATAGGAGAGTAAGTGATCTTGTGTTTTCTGAGCATAGAGCGTTCTTGCGTAGGAGTGGTTTGGTGAAGGAGACGACGCAGATATTCGGCAGTACATGAACGTAGAGGAGTTCTATATTTTGATAAAGGTAATTTCGTCGTAAATTTCGACTTCGAATCGAAAATTATTATACGTTTACTTACCCATCTCCGGAAGGAAGTATGAAGTAAGTTCGATGGGTACTTATTCGACGTGACCTCTGGGGTGCATTCGTACTCGAATTTGTTCCTGATACCAAATGACCCATTGGACCTTCTCTTCCTGATGGGTCGATATTTCTAGCGAGGTGGACTCGCCGAGGCTTGTGCGGAAACTTCTCTACCTGATGACTCGATATTAATAGTCTGTCTGCTCACCGCGGCTCATACGAGCTGTTCATCAGTAGTACGTATTGGGGTAATCATAGTCGCATTATGTGATCCGAGGGATAGATGGTTGAGCATAGATATTAGACCTTCGGTGATCGTGTTCTGTTGACTAGTAAGAGATTACGTAGATATCTTGACGCAAACATATTTGTGAAGGGTATCGTTGGTTTGGTGTCCGGACGTCTGAAAGTGCGATTGGGTCCTGTGGAATCTCAGGAGAAAGGATATTTTGAAGTGAGGTATCGCAGGCGGCAGGTCTGGTATCTGGGCGTGCAATTGAAAGCAATGAAAGAATGTGAGCGAACGAAAACTCGTAAATGAAAATCGAATTATCTGCTGGATAAAAATAGAGGGAGGTGAGCGAGATGGTCGTTGTATGAACTTACTTGTGCCATGTCCGAGGTGATATGAGATTCCGACATAAGTTCCTCGTTCCGAAAGCTTCAAGCTTCACGAGCATGGCCGAGCTTGTAGACGATCCATATTGTTCGCGCTTCGCAGCCGGCAAATCATGAGGCCGAAGAGTAGAAATGCCGGGTGAGCTGATACGTCAGAGGCGTGTAATTCCAGCGACTGAATTCGGATTCGAAGGTGAACGAGGTTTGTTCAAGCTGTCGTTGGTAGGCTCATGGCCATGGGTCGGCGACTCGATGGTGGTGCGGGTCAGAGTTCAGAGATCCCCGAGCGAAAGAGAGTTTAGTTCCAAATGTCTGAGGTTTCCGAGGATGCGGAGAGTGCGTGAAGTGGAGGATAGACAGACGGACATGAGCAGCAGTACCGGTAAGGGGTCGGTGGATGAAGGCAAGTATTGAGTTTTATTCGGGTTGAGGATTATTTTGAACTGCGATGGGTCGATGGCGTACGATTTCTGGTTTTGAGAAGTGAGGAGCGATGATGACGCTTGGCGACCAGTTATTGTCGTCGGACGAGTGATTCCAAGTCGGTAGAGAATTAGCAGCCCTGCTAATCGGATGGGACGTTATGAATAGGTCTGAGGTCGTGGGCGGTTGAGCTCAGACTGTAGAAACACAAGGATGCCATGGCGTAGTGCTTGTTCTAAGGAATGAGGAGAAGAAGAGGAAGAAGAAATGACGAAGGAGTCAAGTTCCCGCAGGTTCATTGCGAAGTGATGCAGATTGACGTACTCGCGAATTGGAAATGTTTGTGAAGTTGTGGACTTGAGCTTCGAGTTGGATTTCAAGTTAGTCGAGTTCCCACAGATCCCCAGATGCAGATATGCTGTATTCCGTACTCGTCGTCGATGTGAACACGATCCAAGCGTGAGCGAAGTCTCTTCGTCCGATGAAAGCAAGAGTTACGAAGCACCTGCTGTCCTGGGATGACGGATTAACGAATCGATTGACCAGAGAAGGAAGTTTAGTAATTCGCGTAATCGGGAGATACAATATTGCTTACTAACGAATAAATGCAGTTGTTTCGACGGGGGAGTGCGCAACGGCGTACATGCGTGTAGTCGGTGTATTAGCACAGCTGACCATGGATCGGACCAACATGAGCTGTGGTTCGGAACCTACTTCTGTTGAAGAATTCGTAAGAGTTCGAACGAATAGTTGGTGCAAGGATAGGATGGTCGTGTACTCACCGCAAAAAAGAGAAGTAGTCTCTGGAGAGGAACAGCGCGCTGACGAGGATCGTATACAGCTTTTCGCCTTCTGTGTAAAGAAGAGTTAGTACATATATGCGAGTAATCGGGAGGGGACAGCCATGCGGGGTACTGCGGTCGCGGTTGAACAGGCAAGCTTATTTGTCTTGATTTCGCGATGACAAGGCAAGGGAGGATAATTAGGCTCCGAGTTACTGGATGCGCGCTTATGCAGCTGCGGTCCTAGGCTGACGCGCTGACGAATTGGCGATTCGTGAGAGGGGGGGGGGGGGGGGGTAGGGGAACGTACCCTCGTGTTTTCCGGGCCCTAGAACGCGATGTGGCGAGCGAGATGACGCGACTAGACATGCACAAGTACGAGGGGAAGGTCTCTATTTGAAACGGGGGACGGAGGGTTTGTTATTAGTATCAACTTCAACTTGAGATTCGTTGTACGAACGCGTACCTATCTTCGGAAAGGTGTATAATGTCTTTGTCGAAGTGGTCTCCAAGTTGTATTCGTAGTCGTACTTGTATCTGATCCTGATATCCGAGGACCTTCTCTTCTTGATGAGTCGATTTTATTAGTGAGCAAGGCTCGCCGAGGAGAGGAGAGTGCGGTGCATTTATTATTGCTGTTTGCATATGTATTGGCACCACGTGGCACGCGCGTCTATTTTCAGGGTGCGAGTGCCGCCTGCAAAGAATGCACCGTAGCACTCTCAAATCTTCACCGTTTGGCATGAAAACACTTGCGTTCGACGCGCAAAAATCAGACGCATCGAATAGTGTAAAGTACGTAGCGTAATACGCCCCCAATCAAAAGTTAGATTTTCCCAGTGAGCAGCAGCATGCCGCCGACAGTGTTTGATTTTTATCTCGCTCAAT